>LGRX02021843.1:0-10016 GCA_001247695.2 Cymbomonas tetramitiformis
CCCTCTCCTCTCCCCCTTTCTCCCAGCTCCCCGCGGGCCTTCAGCCCGCAATTTTCCTGCCTTCCCCCTTTCTCCCGGCTCCCCGCGGGCCTTCGGCCCACCGAATCTTCCCCCTCCCTCACCCTTTTTCCCAGCTCCCCAAGGGCCTTCGGCCCGCAATTTTCCCTCTCCCTTCCACCTTTTCCCCGGCTCCCCGCGAGGCTTAGGCCCGCAATTTTCCCTCTCCCCCGGTCCCCCTTTTTCCCAGCTCCCCGCGGGCCTTCGGCCCGCAATTTATTCCCTCCCCCCTTCCCGGCTCCCCACGGGCCTTCGGCCCCCCGTATTCCCCTCTCCTCCCCCCTTCCCGGCTCCCCACGGGCCTTGGCCCGCAAATCCCCTCCCTCACCCCTTTATCGACTCCCCGCGGGCTGCTTGACCTGTTTTTCCCTCCCCCCCCGTTCCCGGCTCCCCACGGGCCTTCGGGCCGCAATTTCCCTCCCTTCCCCCTTTCTCCCGGCTCCCCACGGGCCTTCGGCCCACCGAATTTTCCTCCTCCCTCACCCTTTATCCCAACTCCCCCCGGGCCTTCGGCCCACCGTCTGTCAGCGTCTGCAAAAATAGAGACAAAGCCAACCAAAGAAATTTCTGAAAGTGGTAAAAAAATTAAGTTTTTTTTAACCAAAATTCCGAAAATTTTCGAAACCCCCAAAAGGCATGAAATTCATAAAAAAAACATAAAAAAATCGTTGGGGTTCATGGATGAACCCCAAAAAATACATTTCATGAAATCAGGCGTAAAAGGTATAATTTTGCTATCGATTCTCGGAAATCTTTTTGAAGCTCAAATATGCGGCAAATATTGTACAAGTTTAATTTAAAATTTATGTTGTCCTAGAACAAAAATCCCCAAAAATCTTCCTTAATTCAGGCTGAAAAGATGATTTTTTTGGTAAAATTTAGGAATATTTCCTAAACCCTAAAACTGCCGGAAAATCAAATAAAATTACATTGAACTCGGGAAAATCTTAAACCCTAGATTCGGTAAAATTTTCTATTTTTTTAGGGCCTCCCATTGTAAAACTCCCCAACTCCCAAAACTCCCAAACTCCCCAAATGTGTAGAATGTTAAGGAAGCAGGGTATGTGGACCCGAACACCGACCAGCCTGTATCTGCGGAGGAGGGCAGAAGAGCAGCGGGAGCTAAAGGGAACCCAGCAGAAGTAACCAAAGCCAAAGCTGAGGTGAATGCAGCGGTAAAGGAGAAGAAGGTGGGGAAGGAGGACCCTAGCTCTCCCTTGGATGCGGGGTTCAGCTCAGCAGACGAGGAGGACGAGGAATACCCTCCAGTGAGCCCTCCTGTGGTGATTGGGAAGCTGACGCAGCTTAATGGACTGTGGTGGGCGGAGACCCCCGACCTGTGGCGCGACGCCATGGTGCGATGCCTATTCTACTAATCTTACGGTGGGTTTACCCGCCGTAAGAGGAATTTTCGGCGGCCTCTAGTGGTGGCGTTATGAGGTCTACGGTGTCAAACCTATCGATTTTCAGACAGCTTATGAGTTGAATGAAAGCTGAGGAACATACTATGGATGGATGCGATGTGCCTCATGTGTGTAATGCGCTCGCGAAGTGGGAGGGTGTAGCGGGTTCCGATCATATATGCTTACGGTGGGTTACCACATAATTTTGTATATTGGTAGATATGTGACCTTCCTCGATGGCCCTTTGGAAATTTGGAGACCTGTGTTGTCAAGTTCTCGAGCTGCTCTTTCTGCAGTGTCTTGTCAAAATTTTCATTCGAGGCCATCTTGACCCTCAAAATGTCACGCGAAGTGAGGGTGGTATGACGGTTTATTACGCTATATGATACGATTTATATGCGATTATTGGTTTGCCGGTTTGGGTTTGTGTTTTCACGTTAACAAACCCGGATACATCCGATATAATTCTTCGCGGATGCCTCTTGGGAGTGTCTAAAGTCATCCTGCCACCATGAACATGACCGGGGGGTCAGTGTAGGGGCTGAAATAATCGGATTACTTAGGGTTGGGTAACCCACCGTAAGGGGTCCTTACGGTGTGTAAACCCACCTTTCGTAGAATATGCAACAGTGGCCACGATGGCGGCAGCCTCTGCCCTTGCGGGCGTAACTACTAGAGCGGCAGCAGCAGGGCAATCAGCAACAGGTGATGACCCAGCGTCTCCCTTGGATGCAGAAGCCGTTCTGTCAGAGCCACCCCCAGCACAGCCGCCTGCAACAGTAGCTCAGAAGCCAGCAGCGGAGCAGCAGCAGCCATCAGCAGCAGCGCAGCAACCAGCAGCACAACCGCCAGCGACAGCAGCAGAGCGACAGCAAGCAAGTCCAAGGATCCGACCCGGAGGACCGCTGGTGGACAAGCAGGATTGGAAGCTAATCTCCTCGGAGTTCGCTAGGCTGCAGAGCAAGTACTCTCGAGCACTGGGAGGACCGTTCCAGGTGGATGCGTGCTGTGACGTTATGGGCCAGAACCGACAGGTGAGCACATTCTGAACTGATTGCTTGAACGAGCAGTGGAGGGGCCGTATCGTCTGGTGCAACCCCCCCTTCTCAGACCCCAACGTGAGCATTGAGGACATTCTGCGACACTATGCATCTGAGGCAAAGCAGGACCCGTGCCACACAGCCGCCTTGTTCTTATTGCCCGACTTCCCTCAGGCGAGTTGGCGACCGTTGCTACGCGAGTTTGGCCTGGAGATCGTAGAGGTCATTCCAAGGGTGAACGAGCATGGTGAACCCAACAGACTGTTTACCTCACCTGGAGAGGAGAGGGGTCACCGCTCGGCTCTGCAGGAACTGCCAGTCCCATGGCCAGTGCTAGTAGTGATAGCCAGGCCGCAGAAGCCATCCAGCAAGCTGGCCCCACGCGAGAGACCCACAGCGCAACCAGCAGTCACGCTCTCCGGAGCAGCAGCAAAGGTCAGAGACAAGTCGGGAACAGTGGAGCCAGGGGTGTTCTTGCGAGCGCTGAGAGCTGAGCACAGACGCAGCGAATATCTCAGGACCCTGAAGCAGGAGCTGCTAAATACCCAGCATCATCGCACAGAGCATTTCCGGTTGGTAAGCGACATCATCTGGAGAGTGGCTGAAGGGCGCTATCAGGTGGTACTGGCGCCGGACTCGCCCTTGCGGGAGCTAGTGTTGAGAGAAGCTCACGAGGCACCATCCGCAGGCCACACCGGCAGAGACAAGACGCTGGAGCGGGTCCGAAGACGTTTCTGGTGGCCGCGAATGGACCTAGACATAGCGGAATGGGTAAAGACGTGCGTGACGTGCCAGCAGACCCAGCCGCGACAAGGGTATCCCATGGGACTGTTGCAACCACATCGAGTGCCAAGCAGGCTCTGGGAGGTTGTCAGCATCGATTTCGTGACCGGGCTTCCGATGACTCAGCGAGGGGTAGACGCCTTCACCACCTTCACCTGCAAGCTGAGCAAAATGGTACACGTGGTGCCAATGACCTACAACGACAGCTCTGCAGAAGTAGTGGTATAAGATTGTTCATGGACGCAGTATGGCGATTGCACGGAGCTCCAATGAAGATAGTGTGCGACCGAGACCCCCGCTTTCGCGACGCCATGACTCAGGAGTTCATGCGACTGATGGGCGTCAAGGTAGCCAGCACCACTCCCTACCACCCTCAGAGCGATGGGCAAGCGGAACGCAGCAACCACACCGTGGAGCGTATGCTGCGCTGCTACGTTGCTGAGAACCAGGAGGACTGGGACCTCTGGGTGACACCTGTGGAGTACGCGATCAATGACTCCACGTGAGCAGCGACTGGATTCTCTCCCTTTGAGTTGGTGTACGGACACGCTCCCGCAACACAGCTGGACTTCTTCATGGACGCAGCCTTAGAAGGTGGGTCAAGACAAAGAAAAGGTGGGCGAGTAGCGGCGGATAAGAGAGGAACTGCGCACGAGCTGGCCAAGCAGTTCGCGCGGCAACTGCAGGCAGCGCGGGTGAACCTGCGGATGGCCCAGCAGCGCATGATGGAGCAGTTCGACGCACGACACCGGCTACAGCACATAAAGGTGAATGATCAAGTATGGGTGGATGGTCAGCACCTGACTCTGCCTGGAGATCGGGGAATGAAGCCGAAGCTGCGCAAGCTCAGGCACGGCCCCTTACGTGTAGTAGAATGTCTGTACAGCGACAGGCAGCAAGAGCTGCCAGAGCAGGACCGTGGAGCTCCGTCAGCGTACAGGTTAGAGCTACCCGTGCATTGGAAGGTGCACGACGTGTTCACAGCGGATCGGCTCACCCCAGTTCAGTCGGGAGCCAAGCACTTCGTGAGTAGGCGGGAGGAAGTGGCACCACCACCAGTCTTGGTAGAGGGTCAGAGGGAGCGTGAGGTGGAACGCATCATCAGCACTCGCTTCAGGAAGCTAGGTGGGAAGGCTGGCGGGACAGTGCAGGAGTGGCTAACCAAATGGAAAGGGCTGCCGCATAGTCACAGCCAGTGGCGAACACGAGAGGACTTGGAAGGGCGAGGGGGCAGGCTAGAACCACTGCGCGAGTCTTCGAAGCTGAGGAGGAAAGGCTGAAGAAGGCTCCAGAGAAAAGGCGAAGGGAGACTCACAAGGGTCAGGAGGAGCAGCGGGCACAGTTGATGGCTATGAGACCTCCCACCCCAACAGTCCACAGCAGTAGCCAAAGCCGGGCTTATCAGCCTCACCTCTCGAGAGTGCAGCACCCAGTCAGGATTTTGGTGTTGTTCTGCGGTACCGGCTCAGTGGAGCAGCAGTTCCAACGTCAGTTTAGGGACTGCGAGGTGGTAACAGTGGACATCCTACCCAAGTGGCAAGCCACGTGCACGGAGGACATCCTTCACTGGAACTACAAGCTCTACCCGCGGCACCATTTCGACGTCATCTGGGCCAGCCCCCCCTGCAAGGAGTACAGCAAGGCGAAGACACTGGGGGCTCCAGATCTGAAGCTAGCGGACAGGCGCGTGCGGCGTACCAGGGAGATCATTGAGTTTTACGATCCTGCGTATTTCTTCATAGAAAACCCCGCTGGCGACACGCTGCGAGGATTGCACACGCGCGCCGTAATGAAAGGTCTGCCAGAGCCGCTGTTGACCACCTATTGTAAGTATGGCACACCGTACATGAAGCCAACTCACATATGGACAAATGCAGCACCTTCAGTACCTTTGTTGCAGTGCACCCACACGACTCCCTGCCCTGCGCGAGCAATGCTAGGGAGGCACGAGAACACGTCCCAAGGGGGCATCTCCTCGGCTAACACCCGCGGTATGGGTTCAGCCCAAGCGGTATATGCAATACCTCGCGCGTTGCTGCACCACCTGTTTTGCGAACTGAAGCTGAACGAGCGCATGAAGGAGGAGAGCGCGCTCGCGGTAATGAACCTCATTTCGACGCTGACAGCGAGGACTGACACGTGCGAGTTTCAAGATACCGAGGCTGGTCAGCCACGGGGCGCAATGGCCGCGGAAGACCCGTGATCTGGAAGTGCTGAGGTTGCCAAACCTGATGAGCGTTGGCAGCGTGAGACGGTGAAGCGCCTTGGCGAACCCGGATTGCGGAAGGGGACCCAGACCCAAGGCCTGGGGGGCACGGACCCAAGAACCGTAAGGGGGACCCGGACCCGAGGACTGGGGGGCACGGACCCAAGAACCGTATGGGGGACCCGGACCCGAGGACTGGGGGGCACGGACCCGAGAACCGAGGGCTTAGCAGCCCGATCTTGTCGCAAAGTGCATGCTAACCTTCCCTGACTATGTACATAAGAGCACGCAGGACAGCCTAGCGAGGACGTAGGCGCGCCGCAAAGGGGGGGAGAGTTGTACTAGGGTGTATCGCGAGTCAGACGAGAGACAGACGTGTCAGAATGACGAGTGACAGCACCAATGACAGTCACCAGTATGACCGCGAGGTATGACGAGGGTGACTGACAGCTTGTGACTTTTTGAACATCTGCAACCACAGCAGATCAGGTTGAGAGAATTGGTGGGAAACCATTCCAGAAATGGGGGGGAACCATTTTATATTCAAACAGCCACACAGATCTGGAGGGAAACCAGGAGAGCCCCAGATCTTGCCACATCATCAGATCTATGACTATTCAGTCACTTCAGAGCAGAGATCATTGTATGACTGGCAGCTGCAGCCCAAGGGCTAAATGACAAGACAGGTCATAGGATATGTGAACATGAAGTGACTGAGCACTGTGACTGTCGAATTCGGATGAGGTCTGAGGGAATTCGAGTCGACATGTTACTACTTAAAGAGCTGAACAAGCTCTCATGACAGTTTTTGAATTAGTTACACATTGGCACTGACCTCTGGTGTCTTGTAACTTCAAACAGTGAAAGTTCACCTAAGTATTAAGAAATATCCGACAGTATACAAAGTATTCCGATATCAACCTATGGTCCCAGTACCATATTCCCTGTAAATGTTACTTGCACCCTTGTGAGACTGGTTCAGTCCTCACAACCGAACAAGGGGTCTGTCGTAATCGATAGGCCTCAAACATCTCCCCGAGCAGAGGGCGTCCTTCAGGTCCTGGAGCGCTTGGTCTTGATCCTTCCCCCAAGCTCCCTTGATATCGGTAATCTCTTTCTTGAGCAGGTCGTTGAAAGGGCGGGCCATCTCAGAGTAGTTCGGCCCTCCTGGCTCACCCACTAAGCCCTTATAGTAATTCATCATGCCCAAGATGGAACGAAGCCCAGTCTTGTCCTGCGGCCTCGGAAGCTCCTGGATGGCCTTGCACTTCGCTTCCTGCGCGCCAATGGAGTTATGCCCAATGCGGTAACCCAGAAAGTCCACCGTGGCTGCACCAAAGGTGCTCTTGCCTGCGTGCAGTCTTATGCCAGCGTCCCCCAATGTGCGCAACACGTCCTCGACGTCCTTCAGATGTTGCTCAGGCGTGGAGTCAGTGTAGACCACTACGTCGTCGACGTATGCCACAGTGCAATGCTGCAGGTGACGTAACTCGTAGTCCATGATTCTCACAAACGCAGATGTTGCTCCAGCAGCCCGCCAGCCCCAAAGGGCATCGAAGTGTACTGGTACAACTGGTTCTTCCACCAGAATGCCGTCTTGCTCCTGTCCTCTTCCGTAGCCATGGGAATCTGATGGAAGGCTTTGGTGGCATCCAGCGTGGTCTTAAACTTGGCCTTCGCCACCTTCTGGTAGAGCTCCTCTGGTCGATGTGGCAGAGTGTTGTCCTTGAGGGAGTGTCGATTGACGCCCCTGAGGTCCACGCAGAAGCGCGTCTGAGTCCACAGGCCAGTCTCATGATCCTTCTTGCCAGCCACGACGACGTTGCTCGCATGTCTGCAATGCTTGGCTGCAGGCTCTATGAAGCCATACTCCAGCAATTCCTTGCAGTGGATGTCAATGATCTCTTGTTCGCCCGGGCTGTACTTCCTGGGTCTCTGGTAAGCAGCCTTGGACTCGTCCACAAAAGGGATGGAGAACGTGTTGTGCTCCGCCTTGCCCTTGTAGCCTGTCAGGTCGTGAGGGCTGTTGGCGAAAGTGCCCTTACATCTGCGAAGAACAGCTCGCATTTCCTCCCAGTGCTCCTCCTTGAAGTCAGGATGCCCTCCAAACGTGGCATTGAGCTCAGTGTCGAGCCACGCTGCCTCGTCCTTGGTCACAGTCGTGTCACCCAGAGGTTGAAGCTCGTCCAGCACGGTATACGGCAAGACCTCATCCTGCTCCGCGACATTGGCCTGCCAACCCGGCTCCCATTGCCTCGACGATTGCTGAGCCTCCCAAGAAGTGCAGGGTGACGCACCCCAGGCACTCCGCGTGGGTGACATGACGCCATGCGCAGGCATGCTCTCCGTCAGCTTGCCAGCAACCCACAGGATTCCGCAAAAAAGCAGAAAAAATCGCAAAATTATGTTGAACCGCACTGCGGCTACCGGCGAGTTCGAGGCGAAGAAGCACGCCACTAATCTCCACCCCCCGAGCGCCAAGCGAGAACTCCCACCAGCAGCAGTGGAGACCACCAGCGCAAGGACAATTACGAGGTAAGCGGCCTGCGCGAAACGATGAAGCTGGAGATTCCGCCGAAGCTGCGCCCAACGCGCTGCAAAGCGAGGCTTATCCAACCTGGCCGGCAAAGCGGGCAGGTGCACGCGGCCCAGCAAGAAAACTTGGGACCAGCGCAAGGACGGGACCGTCCACCCCCGGCGATCTTGGACGTCGCACACGCCCAGAGGGACACCCACGGCACAAGAAGCGTGGTGCGCCCTATCCTCCGCATAAATGCCAGCGCAGACCCACAGCCAGGCGAGGACCACAAGGAGAAGGGCTGCGGCACACTGCGACCAGCATGCCAGGGAAACGACCACCCCCCGAAGAGGTACCACCATCCAGCCTGCGGTACGAACATGGTGTACGCCAGCATAGACACCCGTGGTGCGCATGATAAGAATCCCAACGTAACAGACATAAGCGAGGGCCCATAGGACCCAAACGTCGTAGCATGCACGTCGGGGATAACGTCGATCAACCGACCACCACATCGGCAGCGAGAACCAAAGCGAGGCCACGCAGCGCCCCCACCAGACCTGAAAGGGGCACCACGACAGGCGCCACGCCATTGTCTCAAACATCGCCCAAACGGCGATCATGGGCATGGGACCTCGTCCCAGCCACCACCAAACCACTGCACTGCCTGCAAGCGAGACACACGCCTGCAGCACACCTGGCCTTATGCGGACTGCCTGTGCCGGCAGCCTACGGCCACAGCGTCGGTTGTGCGTCAGGGCTGCCCGCCCGCTGCGCCCGGGGAGCCCTGATGAAAATGCGGTTGCTGCCGCTGCGTCTCTCGTCGTTGTTGCGTGTGGTGAGCAAACGCCTGTGTCTCATCTGAGCACACCGAATGCGACGGAGAAGGCGGGCACTGCAAGGTGAGGCCGGCCGGAATCCGGGACGCTGTCGACGCGGAAACGACATGGGAGGAAGTCCCGTGGCGCCCAGTGGAAGGAGCAGACGCGCGTGCAGCGCTGTTCGCGTCTGGCCGTCGGTCAACCACACTGCCAGAAGGCTGGCGCCGCTGTCGCGCAGGCTGGTCGCGGACCTCATCCACATTCCTTGTCCACATTTCGTCCATATGCTCAGGCCTTTCGGCCACGCGAGCCTGTCGATCGGACGGCGCAGGCCTCGGAAAAAGGTGTGCCTCAAGGGACTCCAGCGCTGCCAGTACCCACGGAGCGGCGACGCTCTTGGTCCCCCACAGCAACTGCGTGAACTTTCGGTCGTCCCGCGTGAGGTACTCGTTTGTAAACTGCGCCTGCCAGCTCAAACACCGCTCATGGTTCAGGAAGATGTAGTAGTACACCGGCTTGGAACGCGGGTGCTCCATGCAGCGCAACACATGCGCCGACCCTCGCTCCACGTAGGCGCACAGCGATCCCACGACATTCCTCGCATGCTGACCCTCACGCCTCGACCCCGAATCATGGTTAATCAGATCGGCATAGGCCGACGTGACCGCTCCCAACAAGCTGGAAGCTGCCGTCTGTCCCCCCAGAGGGAGACGCCAGCCCTTCTGTGCGCAAGCGATCGTCTTGTAGTGATTCCTGGCGACCTTGTTAGAGACCCCTGGATGCCTCCGCAGTCGGAGACCTCGCTCACTAAAGCACACGCCCAGCTTGTTGGAAGCGGTCACGTCAGCCTACGCCGATCTGATGAACCATGGTTCGGGGTCGAGGCGTGAGGGTCAGCATGCGAGGAATGTCGTGGGGGCACTGTGCGCCTACGTGGAGCGAGGGTCGGCGCATGTGTTGCGCTGCATGGAGCACCCGCGTTCCAAGCCGGTGTACTACATCTTCCTGAACCATGAGCGGTGTTTGAGCTGGCAGGCGCAGTTTACAAATGAGTACTTCACGCGGGACGACCGAAAGTTCACGCAGTTGCTGTGGGGGACCAAGAGCGTCGCCGCTCCGTGGGTACTGGCAGCGCTGGAGTCCCTTGAGGCACACCTTTTTCCGAGGCCTGCGCCGTCCGATCGACAG
>LGRX02021844.1:0-24138 GCA_001247695.2 Cymbomonas tetramitiformis
CCCAAAAATCGACCTGGCACCCCAAAAATCGACCTGGCACCCCAAAAATCGACCTGGCACCCCAAATCTATCTGAACATTAAATGCAACAGCCAATGTAACACCCAATATGATAAGATTCGAGTGCCACATTCGATTTCGAGACGCGTAATTTGTCGAGTTAGTTTTGTAACACATTCTCAGTACGTTCATCAAGGAAACGATTTCAGAAATCGCAAAGTCACATCCAAGGTAATTCCCAAGAGCCACTCTGCCGCCCCAACGCCCCGCCGCCAAACCCACAATGCAGCGAAGTGAGAGTGTGAACATAACCCCAGAGCAGTACGAGCACAGAAAAAAAAAAGCTAAACCTTTGTTACATACCCTTCAGGCTTATGTATTTCAGCAACAGACAGAACACCCCCCTCCCAAGTTTGTAGGAACGGGCGCACCAGGTTCGATCGAAACATGGGCGAAAGGTTACCCCTCGGCTGTTTTCACAACCACCGTCAGACTTGAATACTGCAACACTATTTTTGAGTTACCTTTCAAACCCAACCCCCACCAGTTAGGCACAATCCTGCAGCACGTCGATCCCGTAGAGGGTGAGAAGCTTGTAGAGCATATGCACACCCAGCGAGCGATCCAGGAGTTAGCAAAAGCGCAGCTCTCAAACGAAATAGCCCAAGAAAATAAGCCCCTTTCTGAAATGACTGATGAGGAAATAGAGGAGCGCCTAGCCAGGCGGAAAGCTGCGAAAGCTGAGCGCGAGGCTGCAGCGATCGCGGCTGCCGACTCGCTCCTGACTCCAACTCCCCCCTTGCGACCTTCTAGCCCCACTGGTTCTAACAAGTCGGGTGGGATCTTGGCAGGTCTGCTAGGTAAAAGCTAAAGGTCCGCCTTCTATTTCCCCTTTATCTTGTTTACCTTACTTGATCTGCCTGTTTTTACTTGATCTGTTCTTCTCTGTCTGCCTGCCTTTCTTTTCTTTACTAACCTCGCAGGAGAAGAACGATCCCCCCGGATAGAAAGCACAGTGGTCCCCCCTTTTAACACACAGACTGCAGCCTTCGGGAATATGCGACTTGTGTGCGGGGGGACTGCCGCCTTGGTCGGGCTCTGTTAGCTCCGGAACGGGGCGCAGAGATATCCGGAGGTTCGTTCTTGGGGGATCGCAGGTAAGTATCTCTTTCCTTTAAAGCCTGTGCTCTTTTTACTTCTTGATCTAACTTTGTAAGTGTTTTTGCCTGGCAGATCACCATGCCCCCCAAGTCTCCCGCCGCCAAACGTCAGCGCACTGAAGAGCCGGACTGGCTAGCCTGGGCGATCGACACGGACAAGAAGGAGTCCGAAGGAGACCACTACCACCCCGACCAACATGGTGCTGTGTGCAACCACGGCAATACCCATGATCTGAAAGAGTTTGTGAGAGAGGGACCTTGGTGCTCCGAGTGGTGGATCTGGCGGCGTTTTGGCGGGCTCGTGACCTATTTTAAGACTCGTGAGGACAACCTTAGGAAAGAGCTGAGTGGGGAGCTTTATAAGCTCCAAAAAACTGTCTCCGATCTTGGACTGCAAGTCCAAGGTGCTGCTGGAAAAGCTGCCTTTTCCCCGCCGCCAGCAGCTGCACGGGCTGACTCCCCGCCGCCGGACGTGCATGTTCATATGACGACCCCGAACTTTGGCTCTGGAAATACGGCTCGGTCGGTGATCGCTGTCGAGGAGCCGGAGAAACGGAAGATCGACTTCGACGCGGAGATCATGCGCCGAGAGTTTCTTCTGCAACCCGATCGGCTGACCGAGCTTGACGTTCGCTATATCTTGTATTTCAAAGAACTCCTTGAAAACAAGTTTGCTGTGATCGATAAAAATAGGATCTGTGTTGAGTTCCCTTACCCCGCCGAGCCAACTATTATCCCTGATATGTTTGAGCGATAGAACACCAACCATGTAAGATACTTTTTACTTATTTATTATTACTTTCAGCAGATCTTGCTTTAACTTGTGTCCTATTATCAGCAGATCTTGCTTCAACTTGTGTCCTATTATCAGCAGATCTAGCCTTGCCTTGTGTCTTATTATCAGCAGATCTTGCCTTGCCTTGTTTGCTATTTTACATTTAATATTCAGCATATCTTCCCTTGTATGTTATTTTCCAGAAGTTATATTCTTACATAGCTTAATAGTTTTCAGCATATCTTCCCTTATTTGTTATTTTCCAGTATTTATATTCTTACATAGTTTAATAGTTTTCAGAATATCTTGCCTTGCTTGCGTATGATGTTTATATTCAGCCGTTGGTAAAAAAGCATAATAGTTAGCATTAATTTTCAGCTTGCCTTGCCTATTCAACTTGCGTATTCAATAGTTAGTAAAATAACATATTTACTTAGCATTATTTTTCAGCATATTTTGCTTTAATAGCCGACTTATCTTGCGTGGTAACTTGCCTTAAACTAATAGATAAATTTCCAGTATCAGATTTAATTAGTTAGGTTGATAAATGCAAAAAGTTTTAACACTGATTTTTCAATAAGCAAAAAGATACAAGTGAAGTTGAAAATAAGCATACGGATGGACCTTGTTTGGGTCATAACTTTTGATATACTTATCCAAATCACTCCCAAAAAATGTTGTGTTTATCTACATTTCAATACGGACATTTTGAGCTATTGAAAGCCCCAGAAAGATGAGTGCAAATGTCACAACTGGAAATTGCTCTTGACACTCACGGAAGCGGGGAGGACCTTGTTTGGGTCATAACTTTTGATATACTTATCCAAATCACTCCCAAAACATTTTGTGTTTATCTACATTTTAATACGGACATTTTGAGCTATTGAAAGCCCCGGAAAGATGAGTGCAAATGTCACAACTGAAAATTGCTCTTGACACTCACGGAAGCGGGGTGGACCTTGTTTGGGTCATAACTTTTGATATACTTATCCAAATCACTCCCAAAATTTTTTGTGTTTATCTACATTTCAATACGGACATTTTGAGCTATTGAAAGCCCCGGAAAGATGAGTGCAAATGTCACAACTGGAAATTACGGTTGCGGTTGGTTTTATTGTTTGGGTCATAACTTTTGATATACTTATCCAAATCACTCCCAAAAAATTTTGTGTTTATCTACATTTCAATACGGACATTTTGAGCTATTAAAAGCCTCTTTTCTTTTTTTCTAATAAGGTTTTATGCCGCATTTTTGTCTAATTGAGCTTGAATTTTGTTAAGCGCCGCCTTTCTTTCATCTTCGGTATATTCTAAACTATTCAAATATTGAGTATAAGCCGTGTTTGGTTCGTGGGCTGCGACTTCCGATAATTTTACGATATCTACCTTGAATATTTTTGAATAAATGTTTTCGGTCATTTTTCGGAAGATTTGATTTCCGATTCCAAGAATTGAGGTCATTTTTTTGCCCAAAGCCGATGATGTAAATGGTCTTGGTGGTTTTGTGTTTGTCTCTAGAAGATGTTCTCGTGGATTGTTTTTATCCTTTATCGAATCATTGATATACTTTTGCACTAATGGATTTATAATGTAATCAATTTTGAAACTATTACCCGTTTTTAAATCGTGAATTCGCATATGTCCATTGTTAAAATTGTAGTAGTTTGCATTTTCATCGGTCATTTGATTATCACTTTTGACCAGTTTTACATTGTCATAATCTATTCGTGGAGTAAAGCTTAAGGACTCTTTACTCAAATCTTGTTTTGAATACATCCCGATGCTATAAAGCATAGCTATTAAATGGTCCATTGAACTCGGTTTTGACTTTCTTAATTCTAATTCTTTTTTGAAAACATTAATAAAGTCGTCGACATAATCGGTGGTATCACTTATTTTTTATTAATCTTGCTTCCTTGTATGCTTCGTTGTAATATTTTAGCTTGTAAATCAAAAAATTTGTAACGTTCGATTCCAATAATTTTCATTAAATCCTCGTTCTTGGTATTATACAACTTGGGAGTTAATTGAACTTGTTTAATTCTTGTCGTTTCATTTTTATATGCCGTATTTAACATTTCAAGTATTTCTTCATTAGTATATTTTGTATACAACTCCGTCCATTTGGTTGCTTGCAAACTAAACACCTTGACAAAATTGTTGACAACATTTTTCCATTGCTTTTTGGTAGCTTCGGCAATGCCCTCATCCGAATCTAAAATTTCGAAAATTTCATCTCTTGATAGTACATCTTTTTGACCCGACGGTGGTAGTGTGTTGGAAGGTGTAGTAGTGGAGGCGGTTTGTGTAGTTGTCGTATTAGATGTTTGAGTTGTCGTTTGAGCTCGTATTGGTCGTGGTCTTGGTACGGCAAATTTCAGTTTTCGTTCCTCCGCACACCTCGATAAAAAGGCTTTTTGTTCTCGTGACCAATTATACTTTTCTAGAGTATCTTCTTGTGGGCAATAATTAGGATTATTTTTAGCTCTTAATATGATTTTTTCCATATTTTGTTGAGTCTTGGTTTTATTATAATATTGTCGCATTTGAGCTCGTTTTTTTCGTCGATTGCATATAATTTTTCTCGGATTTCTCTTGTTAAATATGGTTCCGGATAGTCGTTTTTCAAACGGTATTCTTTTTCCGCCATTCTTTTTTCCGGTGTGCTCATCTTCGCTTATCTAATACTATTTACGACTATTTTCTTTAAGTTAAAAAAACGTAAGAAAATGTGTTTTCTTATAATGTATGAGACTTTTAGAGTTATTTTGTGGCACGTGCTCGGTATCAAATGCGTTATGTACAAAATATTCCGATTGTGAAGTTGTGTCTCTTGACATTCTTAAAAAATTTAACGCTACGATTACGACTAACATCCTAGATTGGGATTACACAATCTACAAACCAAAACATTTTGATATAATATGGGCAAGCCCTCCGTGCACAAGTTATTCAAAAGCACATAGAAAAGGTGTCCGAAATCTAAATTTGGCTGATGCGATGGTAAAACGAACATTGACCATTATAGAATATCTCCAACCCAACTATTGGTATATTGAAAACCCATCGGACGGTGGCTTGTTGCAACATAGAGATTTTATGCAATCATTAACACAATACAAGCATACGTGTTCATATTGCAAATACGGGTTTGGTTATCGTAAAACCACAAATATTTGGACAAATAAACAAAACCTTGAGTTGAAAATGTGTTCCAAAAAAACATCTTATTGTGATACTAAAATAAATTATGGGAAGCACATTGAAACCGCACAACGGACGCGTAGCTCAAATGCAAATATTGGTTACGGCGTTAAATGTGTAGAAAGTGCATATCGCATTCCCTATAATCTTATACTCGATTTAATGCCATAAAAGGTATTGGGTTGCGGGTAATGGGCATTTCTAAAAAAAAATTCAAAATGCTATAAGTTTTTTTACAAAAATACTTTTCTTCCTTTGAAATAGTTTTTAAAACAACCCATTACCCCATACCCCGTACTTTTTACATTATATATATATATATATAACTTTAAGACATAACTATACTAGAGTATACTTGAAGCACTAACAACATAACAAGTATTCACTATATACACCGAATACTAACAATCTCGCTTTTGATATGGCTTCTACTTCGAATTTGTTGTACGACGCTCCCCACGACATTCAAGTAATCATTTGGAAATCCTATTTTTCAAATATTGTCTTGAAAGAATTAAAAGCACGTGCTTATCAAGAATACACATTTATCAATAAAAATGGTATGATGTTTTATACACCAAAAATCGTCCTCATTTATATGATTTTTATTGTTGTAATGACATTGTAATGTCTTTGAATATTAAGAAGAAAAATATAAAAATTAATATCAATAAAGGCAATGATATTCGATATATATTTATGGTGGAATATGAGAAGAATAAGGACGCCCTACAAAGAAATTGCGAAGACAACAATTTGAGCATTAAAGGAACGATGAAAATATTAAGCAATTGATTGAAGTCTTTATAATTTGTTATTGATAATTAAAACCTAGCAAAGACTTCTTTGTTAACATATATAATTTGTCACGTTCACTTAACTCCACGGATGGCGATTCGTTGATTTCGCTTTTAGATACTTTTTTACTTTTTTTTTTGTTCTTTACAACAATTTCTTCCTCCTCACTCGATTCGCCACTTGACTCTTGTACATAAACAACTTTTTTCTTGGGCTTAATTTTTTTAATAGATTTTTTATGAATTGTCACCTCGTCCGTTTGATGGTCTTTTAATTGTTCCTCATCTATTGAATCGTTAGTATCACATTCGGGTTCGGAATCATCCTTGGTCACCGCCTTTGATATCACTTTTTGAGCTTTTTCGTGCATTTCCCTCTTTTCTATTTCATTTGCTAATTTGATGTCGGCTTTTTGTTTAGATTTTTCACGTCGAATCGCTAACGCCTTCTCTCGAGCCTTGGCAAGAATTTGTTTGTGTTCATCGGACAACGGTTCACCTTTCTTTGGCATTTAATATAAACAAAAAGAAAATAAGCCAAAATAAATTTACTTGCTTTCACTTTTGTTTTGTGGCATATATATACCACCTATACTAGATTGATTGGGATACTTTAAATGTTTAATTTGTGGATGATAACGAGGTCTATAGAACACAACCGTTTCCGCGTTAATTGGCGTTTTATTTGTCACAAGATAACTCTTATAACCTACTCCGTCCGGATATGAACCTCGCGAACTTCTTTCAAAATATCGACTTACGGAGCGGCACGGTTCTATCATCGAGGATGCGGGGCGGTGAGTGTTCATTAACATAGGATTCATAGGTCCATTGTTACCTCGGAATTTTGAAAATTCATTTAACTTATTACCACCTACAATCGGTTCATTGACGACATATTGTGGAGCTTGGAGACCGGAGCGAATTTTCATTTGGTTTTGGAATCCTTTTATGCGTAAAGACATTTCTTTTATATAATAATTGTTAATATAATAATTCGATAAATATGGCGTCATTTCACACCAAGACTTTTACAAAATATGACGACTATGCTACTCCTAAATCCGCTTTTGAAAATATCAAACAATTTATTCCGAAAGAAAAAATCCTATATGAACCGTTTTATTGTGATGGAATTGCGGGCGAATACCTACAAGAGATTGGTTGCCAAAAGGTTATACACAAACCAACTCTAGATTTTTTCATAGATAGTGAAACATTAGATTATGATTTCATATTGTCAAACATCCCATATTCCCAAAAAAAAGAAGTATTGACGCATTTAAAGAAAATTGGTAAACCGTTTATGTTGTTGTGTCCGATATCAATGCTCAACACAAACTATTTGCGCGAATTATTTGCAAATGACATTCAATTAATAATACCGAGGAAACGAATTCAATTTTACAAAATTGTAAATAAAGAAAGAACTTTCCCGGGAAAATGTAACTTTGAAACGGCGTGGTTTTGTTATAAAATGAAATTACCTCGAGACTTAAATTTCCTCTCTTAAAAATTTATTTTCTATTTCTCCAATATTCCCTTCCATAAGAAACATATATCTCGCGGTCTTGTTTTACATTTCGATTTAATACTATGTTCCCTACATTGTTGATTCTTGCATTATTCTTACATCCCATTTTTCTAGCATCTAGAGGCGTACAACTATTGTATTTGCCCGCGACCGAATTGGGTTTTGCGGCATCAAAATATGCATTTGGATTGTTGCTCCAAATATGAGTCCTATCCTTCACACTCGGAAATTTGGCGTTCATTTGTTGTAACGTCATTTTGTCGGTTCCGATAGTGTATCTTCCAACCATCGTGCCTTTCTTTAAATTGCTCTTGGCATATACACCTTGACCCGAGTTAGGTATTTGGCTATCGCCGACTACAACTTGCTTGTGCACATAACATAATGGACTCCATTTGCAAGTCATATTCTTACATCGATGCCCGGATTTGGTCATAGCCGTACATCTTTCACAAGGAGTTTTCATATGTATTTACTATTAACTTTCCATTTTTAAATTGGCATTCGGTACTATTAGCTCATTAAAGCATTTCCGATACTTCTTATTTGAATCTTTGGGGTTCAAGTCTATAAGCAAAAAACAATATTTTTCTTTTGTAGCATAATCATATACTTCCATAAACTCTTCAAAAGGGATTTCTCCGGACACACTTTTATAAACGTTTTCCATCTCTTTTTCATCATATATTTTGAACAATATATATGCCGTTGCATTGTTTCTAACGGCACGAGGCAAACCGAATTGAGCGCTTGAAAAGTTTTGGACGCAAATCAATAAACTCAAACCTAAAGCACCTCCCATATCTTTAGAGAACATTCCACAATGTCGATGCCGCACACACATATTGATAAATTTTCGATTACCAAATAGCCGAGTACTTTGTGCGTCATCGACAAAAGCAATAATTCGTGGTTGATGATGGTATTTATATGTCGGTGGTTGATAATTGTTTGACGCAAATTTCAACAAATATTCCGGAGGAATGTCGAGTATACTTACCGAATCGCTATGTATCATTTTCATAACTTGCTTGTAAATTTCCAATTCTTTTAAATAGTTTTCATAACCTTCCGCTTCATTGTCCATAATTTCTAATACATTATCAATGGTTTTTGGGTCGTCCGGGTCGAACACATCTTCGTCCTCTATATCTAGGTCTTCCATTAGTGATTTATTGGATGAGAATGTTGAGCTTATGCACAATATACGGTCGCAATTGTCATCTTGTTTAAGCATTCGTAAATAGTTACACGCCGAGGTCGATTTGGCTGAACCACGACGACCTACCAATAAAATGTTGAATGGTTGTTTCAATAGGTTTTCGCCCGTTTCGTATTGAAATGCACTAGCTTTCGGTGGTTGAATTTTAAGTTTTGTATCATTTAATTTAATTGTTTTCATTAATATAATACTATTAGAAAAATGAATTGTATCGCCGACATTTCCGAAAAGTGCTTCACCTACCGTCAAAAGGAACTTATGTGCGACTATTTTAAACATTATAAGGAACTACATCCACATCTTCCCGATTCGATTCTAGTATACACAATCAAAGCATATATGGTAAATCCCGACAAATTCCAAAATTGGTACGATAATAAATCCTTGGTAAAACCGAAACCACGTGAAACTCAAGAAGATTATTACAAGTATGCCAAAATGAGTGAACAAGAGTTAAGCGATTATGTTAAAAATAATGTAACCATATAGTAACGATGAATGTCTCGAAATTCTCAAAAATGTTATACTTTAATAGCGAACAAAATAGTTTACTCGATTCACGACTGGGCCAATATAATATTCCGAGTCAATTGCTTTCATATAAGACGACGGACCAATTGCAACTCACCGTTAATGATTTTTACATTGAAAAGACATTTTATGATATAAATCAAACGAACAATACATTTTTTTTGGGAGACAAAACAGCTAATGCCAACAAGTTGTTTAAAATTGAAATCAACCCCCAAAATTTTCCTTTTCCTAAAACATTTGACGACGCACAAATTTTGGCGGCTATAGGTGATGCTATAAATAATCAACTAGGACCCGCCGGTTCCGCCGTGACGGTGACGGCTAGTGTAGCAACACAAGCCGATGCAAACCTCAAATTAATTGTGTTGGAATTCGACAATGATTTGGAAGATAAGTTTGATTTTTACTCCTTCGCAACCAAAAGCATAGGGAGGTGTAGCGGAACTTTGTTAAATGCAATAAGCCCATTTGCATCAACGGTAAACGATGCACTCAACAACGATTCGAGCGAACTTTTAGGGGGCAATCCGGTTCGGGAGCGAGATTTGGTAGGCAAATCTGAATTGAGCCAATTAGAACCGATGTTTCAAAAGACATCATCAAAGACTATGCAAAGCTACTTTCCATTTACATCGAACACAATTCGAGAGTTATATCTCCGCACACAATCGTTAGTTTCAAGCTCGGCTTTAGAGGTTGTTAATCTAAGTCAAGCTAGTGACGACCAAGTCGGTGAGATGATATCTAGTGATATATTATTTAAAATTGCTATCGACGACTTATCTAAGCCATCATTTTCATATATAGATGCCAACAACAATTATAGCGTTATCATAAGTCCAAGTCTATTGTCACAAATAAACTTTGCATTAACGGACTCACGTGGAAGACTAATGTTTCAAATTTCAAAAGACAATGGTCGGACGCCGTCGTCTCTTATTAGCCAAGCTCGCTCAGGAAATGTATATTTCAGTTTTTCATTAAAAGTTGAAGTTATAAGCAATGATTCGCAATAAATTTATCTGTATTATATATTATTATAAAGAAATGTTAGACAGCTATTATCCCGAATCTTTAAGTTATGCGACGACTCAAATGACAGATTTTAGCCAGAATCAATTTGAATTATTGACATCAAACTCGACCGTTGTGAATGGTGGAGGAGGTTCTTTGGAGATAAATTTACCTATAAATAGTTTTATCGACACGCGCAAATTTGCTATAAGATTCTTTGCCAAAACCAATCGTGCATTTAGGTACGATAGTGGAGGAGGTGCATTGAAAACGTGTCATTCATTTTTGCCGGAAATATTTAACCTATTCTCTAGATATGAGGTAAGTATAAATGGTGTTATTGTAAATCAATCGGTGGCTCAAGCATCTGACATTCAAGAGGTTAAACATCTAGTTAGCGACCATTTAGAAAACGAAATAACATATAGAAGCGTGTTGTCGAATTGTGGCTCGGAGTGTATCCAATTAACTAATGGATTGATAACGGGTTCAGCTGACGAAGATAATCAAGCGGGTGACTTTGAAGGGCGAGAATTTATTTTGAACAATCTTTTAGGATTTTTAGGAACTTGTGAGCCATCCATAATTGACTCGAGCACACTCGGGGCAATACGTATCAGGCTCTTTACCGACAATGCAGTAACGTGTTTGTTATATGGCGAACAAGGTCAAGCCGCCGGGGTATTTACTACTAAAGCAGCTGCTGCTCAAACATTTGCTCAAAATGCAAGCTTTACGTTATCTCAAGTTTCTGCATCAATTACCACATTATCATTCTCAAGTGGAGTTGTGGAACAAAATATAGAGGAATTGATTTCAAAAGGAGCATTGACAATCATCTTTGAAAATTATGCGACATTTTTCCAAAGCGATTCGACCAATAATAAAAATGTACGATTTGCACTATCGGTCAATTGTTGGAATAAAGCTTATGCCATAACCCGTCCTTTAAATTATCGAACCGTAAACGAAACCGGGATTGCACAATATACTAATCGTCTCGGACGTCTTTATCAATTGCCATCTAAAATGTATGGCGGTAATAGAGCCTTTCGTTACTCTTGGAGCGTAAACAACGTGTTGACCCCTGCATTTCCTAATTCGCCTTTACAAGCCTATATGAATATCACTCATTCACAAGGTGACCAATATTCAATGATGGGTTCAAATCATATGCAATCGAGAACTGATTATTTCAACAATTCTTTTATATTGCCTTTAAATTTGTGTTTGGATAATGAACCGCGCCGATTGAGTGGATACTCAAGTTTAGGCACTAATAGTAGTTGCTATTTACAATGTACGGCTAGCGACAATGCATCGGCTGCCGGTGTAGCATTTGACTCTGGCAATGCGGCTACGGGTGGACCCAATGAAACTATGATTATATGTATGTTCACTTCTAAATTAATGGTATCAGCCGGACGAGTTATTTCGGTCGAATTATGATGACATTATTTATACATAGCAAGGAGTTGTTAATATAGGGTCTTCCACTAATTTCCGATGGTCATACAATTTAAACCATATGACTACATATCGTGTACCTTCAAAATTGTCCATTATCACTTCGTGGGGTAATCTTCCATCTACCTTTAACACTTTGTTTCGATTGTAAAAGTCACCGATGATTTGGTCATTTGAGTCGTAACACCTTAATGGCGCGCCTTTAAAATCTCCGAGCGCCATTGCATATTGAAAACTTATATCTTCGGCATCGACGTGTTTTTCACATACGTGCCGGGTTCCATTTTTGCATAATTGACAACGTACTCGCCTTCCGAAAAATCTTTATCAATAATACTTATCAATTCCTTCGAAACCGCCCATAATGCTTGCTTCCATTTAGGAAGTTTTCTATCTTCGACTTTACTCACACAAACACCTTTGCCTTTCTTATGAGGCATATTGTGAGGTGTTTGCATACCGCCACCACCCAATGCTCCGGTCGTGTTTCCAAGCATAAATGACCAATTTAGGTTGAAGCGAATCTTTTTTGTTTTGTCTCGATATTGTTTATTCAATTTTACATTGCTCAACATACTTTCAATTTCACTCATCAAGTTTTGTACATATGGTAAATTCGTAATTTTTTGTGCCGTAGGCTTTATCACTTGAAAAGTGTAGTATTCCTTATGTGACCCGCATTGCCAATGATTGTCGTTTGTTTCGTCATAAAATGCATAAGTATAATGCCAAGAGTATAAATGATTATCTTCGGTAATCTCCCAAGTTTCCCAATCACTTGGCTCATCAGTCCAAAAAATATGCTTCTTATTTTCGTGAGCACTCAAATACATTTTGTCTTCTTTTCTCTTTACATAAACATACAAGTTATCGCATCTTTCAATTTCCACATCAATGGTCTTATTACCCCATTTGAGCATCGCGGAGTAAGACATATTTGTGAAAGTAAGTAGAAGTAAGTAAAGTATGTATGTATGTACTTGAGTATGTTGTAAATGATTCAAGTATACCTTATAGAGTTTATGTCTTAAAGTTAAAAATTTTAGGATAGATTGGGTAATGGGTATGTGGTAATGGGTTGTTTATAAAAGTATATCAAAGAAAGAATATCATTTTGTATATTTATTTTTAATTATTTGAAAATGTTTTTCAAAAGTACCAATTACTCGGAACCCGGTACCATAACGTGTGTTGCTTTATTGAACATATATGCTATGAACAACGTATTTAAAGCTTCGGTCACTTATAACACTAATCTGGTAGCGCGATGCCTACATCCGAAGCACAAAAACAAGCAGCCAAACGATATAGAGAAAAGAATCGGGAAAGGTATAATGCGTCACAAAAAAAATATAATGCATCTTGGTATGACCGTAATCGTCTTCTGCATTGTGAAAAAGTTAAGAGGTCATATCACCAAAAGAAAATAAAAAATGCTGATAATATATATGCTATTAAAATTTAACTTAAAGAAAAACCGTATTCATAGTATATAGAAACAATGAATTATGATAAATTCCCCGAGCAAATTACTTTAAGTGAGACCTATTTTAAGTATGAGGTTATGGAACTTTTACTTAAAGTAGATGTAAATTCCAAAGGTTATGATATAAAGAAAATGATGTGGCGCGAGGAGCAAACCAAATTGAAGAAGATGCATAAGTTTATGAGTAAAAAGACACATATGAACACCATAACTTACAAAAAAGCACCATACAATTTAGGTAGATATTACCCGGTGAGTGATAAGTATAATACTTGTTGTTTCCAAAATCAATATAATGTTATCCGCCGACTTGTTATGGACGGAAACTACATTTCATTTGATTTAGAAAATGCGCATCCAACAATCATATCTCAATTGTGTGAGAAGTATAACATTGAATGCTCGGCAATAAACGATTACATTGTGAATAGAGAAAGTATATTTTACAACATTCAACAAAGTTATAATGTGAGTAGAGCTAATGCAAAACACTTGATGTTAATATTGACATTTGGAGGCTCATTTCAAACTTGGTTAAATGAACTTAAACTTCCTAAACATCAATATATAGATTGTATAAAACAATATGAAGACCAAATAAAAAATATACTTACAAATGATGCCCTCGAGCACTTTCCAAAATTTGCAAAAGCCGTACAAGTAGCTTGTGAAGTAAAAAATAAGACAAAAGAAATGGCAAAATTCAGGAGTGCATTGGGGTTGTATATTCAAGAAATAGAGAGTCGGATGATGATGTGTATATATGACTATTTGGTGACGAATACTAAAATGAAGCCTGCGGCACTAATCCACGACGAGATTTTGGTATATAAAGACGATAATGTCGACATTGACAAAGTAATAAGCGAGTTGAAAGTATGTATAAAAGCACACACGTGTTTTGAAATGCAATTGAAATGTCAAGCAACTTCCGCCACGGATGAAGATTGTCGATGGCTTGAATCCCACCAACCTTTCATCGATGACATAGATGAACGACGTAGTGACCAAGTACATTGTGACCTAATACTCGAACAATTTCAAGACCAAATTTTTATCACACCATTGGGGTTAATGATATATGACGAAGAAGACGGTAGGTGGACGCTTGATAAACATAAAGGGAAAGGTTTGCATCTAAAAATCATTGAGCGCAACTACACCAAAATATTTATAAATGTTAGTTCCAAAGATGAATCAAAGTCTTTTATGAGTTTGTATGAACCCGCATACAAGCTAGTCTCTCAAAAAGCACCCATGTTGATAGAGTTTGACGTGTCGAAAAGTAAAGGGTACCTTCTTTTCGATAATGGTGTGTTGGATTTGAAAAACTTTGAATTATTGAAGAAGCATCCAAGCTATAACTTTATCAACAAAATACATCGGGACTATAATGTTTCGGAAGATTACTCCGAATTGAAATCTGAGGTGATTAGGAGATTGTTTGATAACCCAATTACCAACATTGAAAAACGAGATTATGTGCTTGAGCAATTAGCAAGGGGGATGGCGGGTGAAATATGTGATAGACAATTTATGTTTTTGATAGGTGACACGGCTTGCGGAAAAGGGAAATTGACTTCATTGTTAAAACGTGCATTTGAAGAATTCCAATATGAATTTGATGGAGAAAATTTAAAAGCCAAAAAGTACAAATCCGATATGGAAAATGAACGAAAATGGACTTGGGCGGTTGAGCTGTGGCATAGACGTTTTGCAATAAGTAATGAATGTGACATAGGTGTTGAAGCGACAAAAAATAATTTTGGCGAACACAAAATGAGAATTGAAAAGTTGTCAGCAACCATCTTGAAAAAGTTTTGCAGTGGCGGGAACGAAACATTACCGATGCGAGAGTTGTATCAAAACGCCACAAATGTCAAAATACAAGCATATATGCTTTGTCTATCCAACGATACACCCGAGGTTGAAGGGGTCGATAGAGCATACACGGATAGAGCAAATTATGTTCAATGTGATAGAACATCTAGCGATAGCATTATGGAACCGAACGATGCTTACTTTGTGAGAGATGATAGCATTGATAATTTCGTAAACCAAGTAAATGTAGCGGATGCATTTATTAGTATATTGTGCGACTATTATCGAAAAAGTATTATCAATGGTCGAACTCCCAAACCTGAATTTGTCAAATCTGAAGTAGCGGAAAGAACGGGTTCTAATAGAGGTGGATTTGAATGGATTGAGGCTAATTATGAGATTTACAAAAGTAAAGACATTCTAAAAGACTTCAAAGGTGTAATGACAAAAGAAGGAATATATAGATTTGATTGGAAAAAAGTTGGTGATTGGTATGTTATTATTGAAAACGTACACGATTGGTTTATAAAAGATGGAAATTTAATGACCGCAACCGAATTTGGCAAGCTTTTAACAAAACATCATATATATCCCGCTCAACGAAAAATCAATGGTAGGACTAAACGTGTACGTGTTGGAATGCGCAAACCTCAAAGACACTCCGATGATGATGAATCGGATGCTTAATATACAATTGTTAAACATAAATATATATACATATAATATACATAAAAGGTATTGGGTACGTGGTAATGGGTTGTTTTAAAAAGTATTTCAAAGGAAGAAAAGTATTTTTGTAGAATAAATTTTATGAAATAGAAAATGTTTTTAAAAATGCCCATTACTAGCTACCCGCTACTATAATAGAATTCAAACAAAATAATTGAAATCTGGTCTTACCCAAATTAATACACCTTCACCCGCTCCTGCAACTTTTGATTCCATTGCTGTACCAATAATCGAATCTCCCGCATTAATCTGAGCGCTAATAATCTCACCATTTACTATGCATTTAACACGTTGCCCTTTAACGTAGGTGTTGTCCGCAGCAGTTGCATTTCTGCAAGTAGTAAACCCACGACCTATTAAAACGAAACAACTCTGAGTTGCAGCACTATCTTGAATGCAAACTCCAACGGGTGTACAATTCTGATTACTTTGAGTGTATGAGTTATTGAACGGTTGAACTCCATTCACGTTCGAGATACCGTCATCATCGAACATAACAATCGTTGAAGCTGTGATTGTATTGGATGTCGTATTGACAAATGTAAAGACATCTCCGGTGAATCGTAGCGGGTTGGCTGGAAGGGTGGTATGAGCGTACGCTTTCGTAATGAGTGTCAAAGGTACGCCTGATAGTGTGAGTGAGGCGGTTGAACTTGGGTAAGCATAATTTAGCGAGTTACTTAAAAAGATACCCGCTGCATCTAGGTCTCCACTAAGATTTATGTTTGAAGCGGTGTCCCCGTTTGCGACCACTTGTGCGAGCGTACCTATGGAGCCTTGAAGTACTGAGCCACTTCTAACTTCATTTGATGCTGAATCATAATACAATTGCAAACTTTCTGAACCCACATCTGGACTAGCCCTAATAGGTCGAATATAAAAACTACTTGCGACACCGGCATTTAATTCTACCCCGCTCGCGTTCAAAACGATTGTGTTATCTGTGTTTACCGCACTTTGAGTAGAGTTTTGTCCTGCCAAAGCACCTATGTTTATGGAACTTTCACCGGCTGTATATTCACCTGCATATTTTCCAATGTTCACTGCTGCATCTTTGCAGTTAACCTGACCGCAATCGTCGCCAATAGACACGACATAGTCACCACAATTACTATTGCACGAACCGGAACCAATTGCAATCGTGTCATTACTTGTTGTATTGTTAATGGACAATGCATTCCTACCTATAGCAATAGAACGGTCTCCAATGTGGTCAGCGTTTGTATACCCTTGAGTTTGTTCTCCGATTGATACTTTACCAAAACCACCAGAACCACTTTCAATTCTAAGATTATTTCCACTGAGTTTCTCTTGATTGACAATCATTGTACCGGTACCTGTGTATGAAACATCGGCAACACTAGTTGTAGCCCCTCTAGTGGTCACATCTTGAAGTGTAGATGTATCAGGTTGAACTGGAAGATTTGTTAATCCTGACCCATCACCCACAAATGCAGAAGCACTAATACTATTTGTGGTACTGCTTCCTTGGTCAGTTACTGATTGTAGATTCTGGTTTGCACCTGAAGGTAGATTGGTCAACAATGACCCATCCCCTCGATATTTGCCTGAAGTTAATGTGATGTCACCCGTATTGAGAACTAATGGACCGTCGTTTATCAATACCCCACTGCCTAACGGCTCAATATTAATAACCGTTTGGAGGCAAGAGATTTCATTCAACCCTGTTTCGCCGATTTTAACTCTTGTTTGTTCGACCGGGTCTAACGACTTAATCTCGAAAGAGCTGTCAAGTTCATCAAGTCCTGCTGAAAATCGTGATTTGGAGACTGGGTTGTTTAATACAAAATCATTGAATTTTATCGAGGTGTGAACTTTCAATGAGCCATCTGTCAATAAAGACATTTGTTCACGCTCGAGTGTTGGGTCTTGTGTGTCAATCCACTTAATATCGTTCTGGTATCGAATATCGCTACCGATGTGCATCGTTTGAAGCGGATTATCAATCGAGCCTATAGTTTGACATTCGACCGTATTTACCACTAATGGGTCACTTACACTTACAATAGGTTTTCCATCTTTCATTAAGGTGTCCACGCTCAAATTCTTTATGAATGCATTTTCGCCTAAAGAGAAAGTTGACATTGTTATATATTATAAACTTAAGATTTTTAATATCGAGCTAAGTCTTTTTGTATTTCACAGTCCATTTACCGGGTGTGTCTTCTTCTATATAAAACTGTCCAACGGCTGCGGCAGCTTCAAGCGGCATACTAGCTGGATTTACAAACAAGCCTTGCCCTATATTCAGATTTTTTGCAATACTGCAACTACCCGATGTTCGTAAAGGATTTAGACTGGCTGCTACGTATTTTCTATTCGCATCGTTGTCATCATAATCATTCTCGGCTACAAATTGTTGAAAAAAGCATCTACCGTCTGCTCTTATTATCATATCATTGTCACCTTTAATAGAAGCGGCTCCATTTGCTACATTTTTATACGTCAAAATTATTGCATCCGCTATTGTTCCGGCTGGTAAATCAAATTTTAGAGCTGGTTTTCCGGGGTCATTATCCACATTTAACAATAAACCTGAATTTGTGTTTACTTTCAACGTTTCGCCACTAATAATAACATCGTTAGGATTACTTACAGCATCTCCACTTTGCAATGCAATCCCTGCATTTCCATTTCCCCTAGTATTTATCAACGTGTATACATTTACCGAAGAATCACTTAGTAATCCTGTAGCATTTTGAAATTTTATATCCCCCTCTTTGACGGTTACATTTCCATTTGTTCTTTCAATGTCACTTGTCGTACCGGACACAATTGTCCACAAACTAGTTCCTCCGCCACCCGAAGGTGGTGGACCACCATTAAACGTCGTACATTGTAAGTTTTTGCAAATGAGGTCATCGCTAACAATCGATGTACTTCCAAGCGAAAAGGCTGACATCTATAATTATTATAATATATAGAGAATATAATATATGCATTCATCAAACCATATTAGGAATTTGCTCCATTTGTCGTGTTCGAGGTATATTTGTTTGTTGCCGTTGCGAATTTTTTGCAGGTATTGGCGTTTTTGACGAATTCACAAATTTGACGCCGTGTACATAAATTACGTTATCGTCAAATTCATCTTTACGAATTCCTTGCTTTTGGTAATCATAATTTGAATGCCAATGTCTATCCTCAAATGCTCGTTGCCTCTTTTTGTCTTTGTTGCGTGGAATGTAAAACAACCAATTTGCAAAACCTTGAAGCTCATCGGGCGCATTCTTCGATGTATACCTAAAATCTGGGTCTATATTTGCTAAGATATCGGGATTCAAATCTTCCGAGACACGATTTGCATAATCTTGCGGACCTTCATCTTCTTTGGCTGAATAGTAGGCATCATACACCGCTAATCCATAAAGACCCGCATCTAAGGATTTTGATGCGATTCTTGCCAAGCCGAGGCGAGCTCTTAACGGCGATACCCTTTCCGATTCTATCTTTTTGGGAGTATAGAATTGGTTGATATCGTGTAGTTTGCTTATTTCACTTTCCGTGCTTGGTTTAGGTAAGACATATTTGACATCATATGTAGCATCCTTGTGCCTCAAACGTCTTGCGCCCATTGATACCAAGTCACCTTCGACGCCGTATATGTTATGAATTCTATCATTTGGAACGTTACCCACAGGTTTTTGAAATGGGTTTATTGCGGGATTGAATAAATGAGCCTCTTTTATTCTAGACTCTTTAGATGCATACTTTTCCATTAGATAATTTTGTACACCGCCGCCTAAGCTATCACCCGTTAACGCCACATCGCTAGTTGGATATGCATTTAATACATCTATTAAACGACTCTCAGCTTGCTTATATCTACCCGTTTCTCGTTGTTTTCCGATAAGAGTTTTTAGATTCACATCGAACCAATCCTCGTATGCTAACGGGATACGTTGTGGGTCACTAATTAAGACATCGGCATCTTTTAAACCCGACACATCACTTCCTCGTTGTGCAATGATAACCTCGTCTCTTAACTTGTGTTTTAAAACAATTGCATTTCTATCCGACAAGTCTTTATCCAAGTCGTAACTCGGCAAATCCAACATTGCATTTTGAAAACGTTGTGGGCTTTCCTTCTTAAATGCATATGCATACGAAAGCTCACTCGCTCTAGCCATCTGAGCCATCCTCTCGTCATCTTTAGTAATAGTGTTTTTGCCTATTATACGTTGACCTAACGAGGTTTCTTTTGTCATTTCTTCAAGCAATTTGCCGTATTTTGTTTTTAGAAATCGATTATGAGCTTTATCTACTTTACTCAAACTTGTCGAGGTTGTCGGCTTTAAGGTATCTATGTCATATTTTGGCTTATTAGTGATTCCGGGCTTGGTTAGAACATTTTTGCCTTTGTTTTTGATAACGAGGGGTTTGGGTTTTTGATTTGTAACTTCATCATTTGTTGCCGTTCTTTTCGATTTGGACACAAATGTGTTGTCTAATGTTCTATAGTTGAAAGCACCAAATGGTTTTTGGCATTTATTTTGGTCGGGATTTTCAAAACAACTTGTCATTATTATATACTTTCAATATATATATATATATATTTAGGGAGTTTTAAAAGTATACACCGACGAATTTCCGGAAGGACCTGTGGACGATGATGGATAACCGCCGCTAGGAGGAGTAAATGTGGATACCGAAGGATAGTTAACGGCGCCACTACTCATTGGCTTCATTTGATAGCGTCTCTCGGGCATCGCTCTATTTAACATCGCTTCCGATTTTAGAAACTCGGTAAATTGGGGATCGTCCGCAAATGTCGAAGTTTCGGGGAGAGCGTATGCCGAGACAATTGGGTGTCGTAGACGAATGTGACCTTGTGTTAAATGGTCCGTGTGACGAGATGCAAATGAATACAATTTATTCATTTGCTGTTCATCGTTTAATGAGTTGCCCCGTTTATCTCTCATTGTCGGAATGGCTGTGGTTGACTTTGCTTGTCGAGTTTTGGTGGGTGTATTAAAGGTCGCACCATCAGATTCATTTCGGAGAAATGACTTAAACTCGTCCATCAAGTTGTGCCGATTGAGCCAACTTATTCCTTCCGATGGTGAAGTTATTGTTTTTGAAATGACTTTTAAATTTTCGATTTCCGCTTTACTTTTGAATTCTTCAAATAATGCTCGCCTCTCAATTGGTGTCATATTGTCAATCTTATTTAACACAAAATGTTTATTGTTTTCTAATAGCGGGTTGAACTTGGGTTCGGTGTAATCTATAATCGGTTTGCCGTTGATTAGTATTCCGTCATCGAAATTCGGGACCGAAGGTGCATATCCGCCAGATTTTTGTGCAAATTTTTGTGTTTGTTTTAGTAATTTTTCATGACTTATAGGTGTTATTCCAAGAGCATTTGCTTCCATTTGCCTACATAAAGCCGCGTTTTTACGTTTAGTTAAAGTTGAACGTAGCATATGATTTGTATTATTAATATATAGCATAACATATTATATAACATTAAAATGGGCACCCGAAAGGAATGGATAGCGAAACTTCGCTCGTGCGCAAATGAGTATCAAAAAGGGAAAACTACTAAAATTGTCAATAGGTCTCCATCTAAACTAAAATTGCCTAGCATAAACAACACAAAAGCACCTATACGACCACAATATGATTTGTTGCCGGATGGACAATCACGAGCGATTGCGAAGACAATATATTCCCTCGAGTCACGAAGTTATTTGAGAAAACAAAAACAAATTTCAAATAGAATACGAGGAAAAAATAATCTATTATAAGATAATATACTAGTAAATGAAGTGCTCGTGTAAGGGTAAGCAAAAGAGGGCTAAAAGCTTGAAGAAAAATGCATTGTATTATAAACCCTTGTATAGGAAGCGTTCAAAACATATCTAGCTTATAAGATATATGGATATTTTCAATAATTCTTGCGATTTACAAGCGTTCGGAAATGTGTTAGTAATGATAATTGCGGCAATCTTCGGTGGCATACGAATGAGTCGTTGCAAATATATCGAAACCCCGTGTTGGAAATGCCAAAGAGAATTAATTAGTGAATCGGAATCGGCAACAAATGTGTAATTTCAATTTAGTTACACTCTAACTTGTGTCTTTTATAATCCATTTTTTGACACTCTCTCGAACAATAATATATCTTTTTGCATTTTGCACAACATTTAACTTTAACATTGACATTGCTACAATGATTGGCACACACTCTTTTTTTCATTTTTAAAACCACAATCGTATTCTTGCCAATCAGGAATTTCTTTATTTAAATACTCTATTACTTCGTTTGGTGGTTTTACACCTCCTTTTAAGCCCAAAATGCCTCTTCGCCAAACATACAATTGTTTTGCATATTTATTTTCAATGTCTCGCTCGGATTCCATACTTGATTTGTTTCAAGTTATGCTCATTAAATTGTATGTCTTAAAGTTAAAAAAATATGTGAGAGAATATGAGAGAATGTGAGAGAATGTGAGAGAATAACATAAATTAACATTTATTTATTTAAATAAAAGGTAATGAGTACGTGGTAATGGGTTGTTTTAAAAAGTATTTCAAAGAAAGAAAAGTATTTTTGTAGAATAAATTTTATGAAATAGAAAATGTTTTTAAAAATGCCCGTTACCCTACTACCCGGTACCCTATCGTTCGTTTATTAAATACGCATTTTTACCGAGATGACCGAGACGATGCTATTTCCGCGATTTAACCTGCTGAAATTTTGGGGGGTCAACGTAGGGGACCCCCCGCATCGTCGATTAAATCGGCAAATTTTGATATGAGGGAATATGAGGGAATATGAGGGAATATGAGAGATTAACATAAAATTACTTATCTTTATATATATATTTATTTATATAAAAAGTAAGGGGTAGTAGGGTAATGGGTTGTTTAGAAAAGTATTTCAAAGGAAGAAAAGTATTTTTGTAAAAAAACTTATAGCATTTTAAAATTTTTTTAGAAATGCCCATTACCCTACTACCCGGTACCCTATTTTATTAAATACGCATTTGAACTAAATTACGATTTCTGACGTAATTCTCACGTAATTTCTCGAACCTAAACCCTAAACCCAGAACCCAATCCCTAAACCTACTGAAAATTGGGGGGGTCGACAAAGGGGACCCCCACCGGCGATGAAATCGGCAAAATTTAATTTTTGTGACCCCTAGACACCCCCCTCAGACCCCCGCAGACCCCCGATGACAGGGCTGTCATAATTTCAAATCAGATAGCCAAAGTTAGTCAATGATAGCCAATGATAGCCAAACTATAGAGTACAGTCAAGTCTATAAAATGCAGTGGCATGGCACATCCGATCGTGACACATGCCTGTGTTACGTGTCTCATAGGACAGAAAAAAAAAGTTTTTTTTCTTTTTTAGACCTTTCACGTAAGAGGTTTCGGTTTCTTTGTCTCGGGTCTGAGAAGAAGTCAGGAAAATACGCAAGGTATACTATATTATAACGATACGGTCGTTCACGCTATGAGCCGTGCGGAGAATTTACCATTCCTTGGTACTAACGCAGGTATTGTCCGAAATATCCTGTTCAAAGCGAACTTACAGAATGGAGAGGACATTTTCACTTATTTGCCTGAGTGTCGTTAAACGTGTGTGGACGCCTTGGAGCACAGCGTCGCTATCTGAGCCCACAAGCGCGCTGTATTTTTGCTCCAATGTAACGTGGCAGTTATCGCATTGATCTTTGTTGACGAAAGTTCATTCTATCTCATTTCTCAGATATTGCAGGCATCGAGCTGCACTGGGATTGGCGAAAGTCCGTTGTTTGTGCCGTGCTCCTGGTGTTATTATTTGCCACGTTCTTCTGCGTGTATTCTTCCTCGGCATCGTCTGGGACTGGTCCTGCGCAACAACAGAGTGCTTTTAACTTTGTGCACCTTAATGGAGCTCCAGTCACAAGGGAGTGCGTATATTCCCCAACGACTGCAGAGGTAAGTTAAGCAGCTTTTGAGTGCACCTAGTTCTTTCTGCGTGCCACGAAGAGCCATCTTGTGGAGCTATTTCACGACTTTCGTTCAGTTTTGAGAAAATAGTATGACATTCTACCCTTTCGCTTCTGCCTTTTTCAGTCCCAAGAAAACGCTTATGCTGATTTCACGCCACTCTGCTTTGCAGGTCAAAAGAGGAGGGAAGGTGATCGTGTGGGATCGCGATGCTCCTTGCGGCAGTGGCGAGTGCTATATTCACAACGCTGATGTGAGTTACCCGACCTTCGGGACTTTGTCGGCAAACTTTTGTCGGTATTTTTTATGACTCTTTTCACTTGGTGTCTGCAGGGATATGCTGCAAAAATGACTGCAGGTGCGGGACCGAATACGCATATCTATTATGCCAAAACTTTCAACGAATCTATGGTGAAATCTTACGGTAA
>LGRX02021847.1:0-25752 GCA_001247695.2 Cymbomonas tetramitiformis
GTGGGGGAGGGGAGGGGGGGGGAGGGCCCCTCCCCTAAAGGACAGAGAGCCATCTTTTATTGCAAGACTTTTGAAAATTATTGCAGGAGGGTTTGAAGAAAGTCGTTTGTTTTTTGCACAGCTTCTGTTTCTGTCATGGTCTCATTGCCCAGGATGTCAACTGTATGCGGGTCAGTGTTCAAGGTGGTGGAGGTGTTTAACAGAAACACGTCTCGCCTATTTCTGGTGTGTTGCCTACAGATTCTTGAAAGTTTTTTAAGGAGAGGTTTAATCTTGCCACGGGGAACACCTATCGTGTTGAGGACAGTACCAAAAAGAGGAGGGAGGTACCCCATGAGTGTAAGTGCTTTGGGCCATTTCACGGTGCTAATGAAGGGCTTAGAAGTTGCATTGGTGATTGTCGTGTCATGGTGACCGCCATAATAATGCTCAGCACCATTCTGATGATAGGGGGGGGTCTTGAGTGGGCCATGGGCACAGCGAAGAAGGAAGTACGTTGTCCCTTTCGTTCAGAACTTCATTCCAAATATCAGGGCTGACTCCGGTGTATTCTAGTCTCTTCTCCGTGACTCTGGACTTAGGAAGGACATTGAGGAACCATCTAGCAATCTTTTTCTGTGTAGGGCTGTAGGCCTCCAGTCAAAGGCTGCTGAAATCTGTATAGGCAGCCCTGACTGGGAGTCCCGGTCAGGCCCCTATGACAGATCCCTAGGACCAACACTGGACTGCTGACTGATCTGTAGGTTCGTACTGTGACACACGCTGTGTCACAGGGTAGGCTAGACTCCGAGACCGTCCGAGACCGTTCCGGGTATATCTAGCTTAGGGTTTATTTATCTTATACAGTTTATCCACACGAGTACGGGACTTTCTGATATCTAGTGTACTTGGATATTCCGGTAGGTTATGGGCCCACCACGCTTCCACTGCGCGACAGCGGTGTCGGAGTTGCTGGAAGGATTAGGGGGCACCACAGGCGGGGTGCTAGCGGTTGGGGTGTCCCGAACCGCATCTATAAGCCGAATAGAGGCGTCCAAATCTGAGTCCCTCAATAGGCGCTTGCGAGCTCGTGTAGATGTCGCCATACTTCTGAAAGCCAGAGAAAAGATGATGCGCGGAAGCACGTTCGGGTGTTGTGGCGGAAATGGAGGGAAGACGCAACGGCAGAACGTGCGGAGCGGCGTAAAGAGTGTGCGGCACTTGCAAATGTCGATGTGGTCGAAGGCGTCCGGAGCACCAGCCCAAAATACGTAAACCAGCGGGATCAGTGCAGGTAGAACAACGCAAATGAACATTGCCACAACCGAGCAATAGCAACGCGCGGTGCCCATGACTCGCAGCCGTAAAAGACGTCTACCGTAAAATCATGTCCAAATCCTAGTCGTACCCAAACGCGCAAGTGCGCACCACCTCTTCAAACGGCTGCTTAGCCAACCATGGCCAAGATAGCAAGTGGAATGAAAACGTGGATGGGGCCACGACCTACCGGAATATCCAAGTACACTAGATATCAGAAAGTCCCGTACTCGTGTGGATAAACTGTATAAGATAAATAAACCCTAAGCTAGATATACCCGGAACGGTCTCGGACGGTCTCGGAGTCTAGCCTACCTGTGACACAGCGTGTGTCACAGTACGAACCTACAGATCAGTCAGCAGTCCAGTGTTGGTCCTAGGGATCTGTCATAGGGGCCTGACCGGGACTCCCAGTCAGGGCTGCCTATACAGATTTCAGCAAAGGCTGGTTGAGTATCGCTGGGTGCACTGTCTATAGCTATGATAACGACATCCGAAAAATCATCCTTATAGCATCCGCCACCTGGGAGAACGTAGGGGTCATCACCCGTCCAATAACCATGTGGGATAAATGGAATAGTGTTATGCGGGAATCTGAAAACAAGTTTAAAACCTTTATCAAACCATCTTTTTTGGTTTTTGGGAGACAGCGGAAGAATCCATGTTCCTGAAAATCCGGGGACAGTGTTGGCCGCTTTATGTCCCATTTCCAAGGTAGTCATAACCGCCGAAGATTTGCCCTTATCCTTTCCATCGAAGGGGGGATTTCCGTAAACGATTCTGCCAATGCCTGTTAACGGGTCCACGTAGGCATCCCAAGCGAGACCATCAAAGCCGATGTTCCCATGATAACAGAAGGGCCTGAGGGCTTTTTTCATTCTAGTGGTGGGTATGCATCTTCTCGAGTAAATTCTAGGGTGGGCATTTAGTGGGTTGGAGAAAAGTTCACAGCCGTTTTTGTCAAGGTTTCTGTCATCCACCAAAATATCTAAGAGGCTTCTTCTTATTGCATAGCAGTTTTTAGGGTCTCCCGATTCAAGCTTACATGCATTGAGGGCTTCATGGATATCGTGTGCCCTATTCGAGTACTCCGCAAGTGAGCATGGGACTGCTTTGTTGGAAAGGCGGTGCCAAGCCAAAAGTTTCCAAAACTCTTTCTTTTGGACATATTGGAGTTCGGGATATTTAATTGTTCCCGTAACATGGTCCACTTCGGGCTTTGCGGTCACAGCAATGGTATTCTTTTTTGAATTTGATGGACGGTACATGCTAGCTTCCGGGAGAGCGTGTAAGTATAATTCCTCATTCATTTCCTGTCTTAGGTCTGCAAGTGGAAAAAGTTTCGATGGCTGTGTTTTGATGTATGTGGTACCCTTTCCAGGGTTTAGTAGTTTAGGCTTTTCTGAGATTTCTTCAGCGATGATTTTCCTTAGTTCGATATCTTGGGTTGTTCTAAGACTATACAAACTATTATTATGTCCTGGGCATTCAAGTTGGATGTGTTCGAAGGTGCATTTTGTATTCTGTTGGCAGTAGGGGCAGTTTTCAGACCCGATTTTCCCCAGTTTAAATAAGCGTGCTGGAGAGGCTTGAAGACCCAGGAGCTCTCTACTTCTAGAAGCGGTGAAAGCTTTAGGTGTCATTTTGGAAATATCTTTGGTAGGGGCGGTGTTATTCTCGTTAAGCATTCTCAGGTGCTTCCCTTGGGACTGTAGGGTTCTCCAATTATGATAGTGTGAGAGTCGTTGAATTCTTCTGATGTGACTACGTATATCGCCTAAAATAGGGACCTCAAAAAAGAATAATGAGAAGGGTAGTTCCTCGGCAGGGTCGTAGCGGGAGATGTCTAAACAGCCCCCTCTGAATGAAGCTCTTTTAGCAGTACGGTCCACTCTGTCGTGGACTTTGTCATTATTGTGACCCCTAATCCATTTAAGGATGATTTTACTGTGGTCTCCTTCACTGTAGAAGCCAAGTTCTTCTAGCAGTAGGCGAACAGCCTGCACATCTCTGCGATTAGCTTCACGTAGTTTGTCCCGAGCACTCATGGACCTGCCATCCTTTGTTACCGCAGATATTGCTGCCATGGAGTCAATGGCATGTACCATTGGAGTAATGGATTTGAGGAGTTTCTCTTTTTGTTCTGTGAGTAGAAATCGCAGTCCCGCAATTTCAGCAGATGTGCTACTCGGGTTTTGGATATCTTCCTTGATAAGGAGCCCTGGTGCGGAGAAAGTTCTTGAGGGGGGGATATTCATCTTCCGTACAAGTGGCATCCCGTTGTCAAAGTTTTTTATGGCATATGCTGCCCCACTGCATGCTGTTTTCTTTCCAGCAAATAGGGAACCATCGCTTGCCATATCACAATCTTCCATTTGTTTGCTCTTTTCGGCGTTGGGGGTGGATTCTTCTTCCGAGTCGCTAGGGCAGCTGTATTCACTTTCTTCCTCCGCAGTTTTGTTTTTCATTCTGGCAATAATGGTTTCATACTGTCTGTCTGAGATGTAATCATAGTGTGAGTTAATATCACTAACTGTAGCAAGGACAGAAGAGGGCGGGTCCATATGGTCATTATATTCGAAAATAGAACCTGCTGGAATTAGGATGCAACCGTCATTGGTGATGCTATATTCAAAGTCGTATTGAAGACTGTTGGTACCTTTGATTCTGATAAAGACATTAGGGTTTATGGCATTGTTACTGTATTCTGTATATTGTATTGACATGGCCTCTAAGTCAATATTGGTAATGTGAATAAGAGAGATGGAATTTCGGTCACCATTTCCTTTCCAATGAAATTCACCCGTGTCAGGGGGTACTATGTTGTCTCTATATTGTTTCTTGACATATCTAGCCTGTGGGTCCAAATCTACAGGGTTTTGAAGCATTTCCTTTTCGATTTCGGTTAGCCATCCAGGGGGTCTACTGCCATTCAGCCTGAAAAAACATTTACTTTCTTGCCAGTTTTTTAACATTCCACCGCAGGGAGTTAGAAAGGAACCTGTGTGCTTGAGGTTGTATTTTTGTATTGCGGAGGTAACATTCCTCGACATGTAGAGTTGTCTGGGAAGGGTGGTGATTAATGTGGTTTCACCCGCTTCATTTTCAGGGTAATTTTTAGAGTCAATAGCGTATCCAAGTTTTGCCATAATGTGACCTGTACGCCTAAACCAGTTAAAGCGTTTGTCTTTAGTATGACTGTAGGTTGCATAGTGTGATAAGGGGAAACCCGAGATAACATTTTTACCCATTTCGTTGTTCATGTTTTGAATTATTATTTTAAGCCATAGATTGCTATTTCTACGGTATAGTGAGATGAGGTGGGGATCAGTGATACGGTCCGTGTGGTTGTGTTGCCAATATTCGTGTTCATCCGCAGAACACAGGGTGTTCATAGTTTCGGTGATACACGACGCGGTTACAACATCAAAGACACTATCAATACCGTACCCGCCTTGGCAGACTGCTGTCCAGATTATTTGGTGATTGGTGTCAACTGGGCAGCCCAAATATTTAATTATAAACGAAGCTATCATTTTGTCTAATTCAATTGCGACATTCTTTGAGGAGTTGGCAATTGCTGAGGTAACTTTAAGGGGGTATGCCATCCTCGGAACTACAACCGCATTTATAACATATCTTAGCTGGTGTAGAGTCATGTGTTGCAGTTGGATGGATGTGAGAGTAGATTTAAGTCTGTCGATAAGGATTTCCGCCTGTTTGTCCCATTCCCCATTTAGTGCAAACCATACTCCGAGATATCTGTTTACCTCTTTGCTGTTGGAGAAATCGAGGAATTCTGGTGACTCAGGGGGTATCCATTTCGAATCAATGGAAGGACTTAAGTCATTTGTATTGGGCTCCAGGTGACCCCCTGAGATGAGTAAATCATCGGACGGGTCATATCGCGTTACTGTTTTGCCCTGAGGTTTAATGCGCTTTCTGTAAGAGTATTTGGATTTCTTAACATTGATGGGAATACCAATGAAGCTCATAAATTCATTAACTATACCTAGCATATCTTGAACTTCGTCTTTAGTTTTCCCCACGAGAATGATGTCATCACAAAAGAACCGTGCAAAGATATTTAAAGTGGTGTCCTTTTCTAATAGGTTTTGAGAGGGAGGAATAACATTATTTCCTGGTTTGTCTGGCCTATGGCGTTCCGAGTTCAGTTCATATCCATATGTGGATCCTGTCGGGTTTACACCGTTTGCTCTTTTTGCTAACCAAATTGCCAGAATGTCCATAATGGCTACAAACCTTAGTGGGCTCAAAACTTCTCCCTGGGGGACTCCACATTCTAGGGACCATTCATCCGTGAGGCCTTCTTCAGTGAGTACCATTCTAGAAGCATCATTGGTAATGTCTGAGATGATGTTGATTATTTGTGATGGGAGTCCCAACTTTCTCAGCGCTAAATTGCTCATCCAGAATTCAGCTCTGTCAAATGCTTGTTTGAGGTCCAGGTAAACTACGTGGAGGTCTTTGTCGTATCTATTGGCATCCGAAATTACTTCATTCAGAATTTGGAGTGAGTCATCTATGTTTTTATTCGGAAGAAAGGCATCTTGAATGGGAAAGAGAATGGGGTGAGTGTTAAGTATTGTTTTGAGACGGTTAGCAATTATTGTGTTAAATAGTTTAAGACCCGTTTCCAACATTGTGAGGGGTCTAGAGTTATCTATTGTACATGGTGCAGAGGGATTTTTAGGGATTGGAAGGATGACTCCAGATTTTGCACTCTTTGGAAATTTCCCAGTTATAAGAATGTGGTTAAAAAGTGAGACAGTAACCTCTTGAAAATTCTCTGGGCCCTTGATCCACTGCGAGTATCTCATTCCTGAGGGACCTGGTGCTGTGGAGATACCGCAGTCCGAGTATGCTTGTTGGAGTTCTTTGTGCGTGATTTCTGTCAGTAGTCTAGCAGCGGCCGTATCGGGGATTTTGGGGCTATCCTTTAGAATGTCAGTGAGCCACTGTGGGAGTTCATCTGGCTCATTCGGGTTAGTAGAAAATAGTTTTCTATTTTTGTATTCATCTAGTGTTGTGTTTAGTCTCTCTGTCTTTGTCTCAGGTATCTTTCCATCACTACCTGGGGTAGCGGCTGCACCTTTTTCAGTAGGTTTCATCTTTCCCATGACTGTGTCTAGAAACCTCGAAAGGTTAGTTGAGAAAAGATGCTGCAGGGCTTCCTTTTCTCGGAGATTGCGTCGTTCAATGTCTGTGTCTCTGCTTTTCTGAAAAGCATTTCTGATTATTACATAATTTTCATACAAACGTGATCCCCATGTGGCTGCCGTTTCATTGTGTTTGGGTTTGAGCGAGGCAAACGGTAGCGTGCGGGCAGCCTTTTTGGCTTGCTTAGGAATGTTGCTTGCATGAGTTCTTGTATCCAAATATTTGATGATGCGGCGTACTGTGTTTAGCCATTTGTATATATAGTTAGATACTGCTGATGGTTTTTCGGACCTCCCAGCTATGTTCAGATTCTTGGTGCCAAAGGCGTCACTTGCCGCCTGATGTGCCAATTTGTGCAGGGTATCCCATGTCGCGTCAGGGTGCATTTCCTTGAGGCCAGTGCCGCCGTTTCTAGTTGCTTCCGATCCATTTTCCATTTCGAGTGTGCTATGTAGTCTTTCAGTGTAAGACACCCAGCCTGTAGCGTATTGGAGTAAATGGGCGGTGCAATCTATTTTTTCCGAATGCATCTCAGATCCGTACAGGTTCCAGAATTTAGCAGGCGTATGGGGTTGTAGAAGAATATTCCAGCTGGTCATGTGCTCATCTATGTTGGATTTCGTGATTTTCTTAACTTCCAATGAGCTGAATGACAGGTGTCGTTTGAGATAGGCATTTACATCTTTCTTATTTAAAAGGTGAGGCGAACCTATATGCCAGATGTTATCTTTGTCGTTATGGCCTAGGTTGAGACCACCTTCCGGCATCCCCTTTCCTCTAGAGAGTAAGTGAGCTGCATGCCATGGGCTATTAAGGTGAATCCACCATTCCTTGGGTCTGTTGTGCCATTTTAGACATTGTTCTATGTTGTCTGCCTCTTTATTTTTAGCTATGAGCTTGCTCACTGTTATGGGGCTACCGTCAGTATTATCCCGTTTAAGATCGAGATCAGTGGTGTCACCCTTAATGGTGCTGATAGCGGTTCTAGCTTTGTTTTTATTGATGCACGCGTGCACGAGTTCGTTTGTGCTGTATCCGTTTGCTTCGAGAAGTCCTACAATATCTTTCCTGTTTATTTTCCTTTTTGTATCCTTATTTTTGTTTGTCATTCTAATTGGGTACCCTGGGTACTCATCATGTGTGGTTTCCTTGGCACCATTAAATCTAGGTGTTGACAAAGTTGTATCGGTGGAAATCTCCGGTTTGGTGTCGGTTTGAGGGAGCTTAAATTCGGCCCATACTATCCCGTGGTCGGAGATGATATAAGGGTTTTCCTCCGTCCATCCTGTTTTAACTGTCATTTCTGCCATGGTTGTGTTGGCCATGATATGGGTGAGTTTTGCTTTTGAGTTTTTGGATATGACATGTGTGAAAATTTCCGTGTTTGGATTACGGTCCATTATCAGTTCATTAAGAGAGCATCTGTCATTGTTGAAATAGGTTAAAAGATGCTTATTCTTTTCGACATGCTCTTGATATGACATGTAATTTCCACCTGACACCCGCTGATTTGGGGTAATGGTGCAGTTTTTGTCACCTATCTCTACGTAGGCCTTTTTTGGATTATTTCCTGCCTTCCCTGCCCAGTCAGTAAGTGTGTCATATAATTCCACTTGTTCCTCTACTAGTGTAGCATCATTCATATAACCGCTGGCTATGTGAAGCTCAAAACCGTTATTTCCTGAAAATTTGGTCATTACTGCTCTCTTTGCATCTCCATCGATTGTGGTGACCGAGGTGGATAGTGGCAAACTTTTCGGATTCCATAGGATCATGGAACCAATGGAAGCTCTTTCATTTACATGAGACGTGCGAAATTGGATTCCTTTTTGTGTCATTAGGGTTTTGATTAATGCAAGGTTTTCAGTATTTACCTTGGTTTCTGATATACATATTATATCAGCCCGTCCGTCAATTAAAAGATTGCAGATTGTTTCTAATTTAAATTAAAAGATTGTGCGCGTTTTCGATACATATTGGTTCATATATACACCTTGAAGTTTGGGTTTGGGGTTAAAACCGTATCTTTTTGCTAAATTTTACACCTTATTTCTAGGAAGAGAACCTGCCCTTGATGTGCAGATACGAGTGAGGATATACTACAATTTTCATCCTGCACGTAAAAGTCTTATTCCAGATATATATAATGAATTTTTGAACGCTTTACATAACTGAAAGACGGGCTGATATGACTTGTATGCATCGGCAAAGTTAAAGAGGTGCGGGGGTTTTTTATCACCGATTTTCAGGAATTCTCAGATTTCTTCTATGTGTGGACTTATGGCTACTACCCGAAGCTCCGGTCCTCCCACAAGGACCGAAGTGAATTTGGGATATATGCCGCGGTTTTTCGATATAGTTGGTATATGAGTGCTTTGGGGTCATATTTAGGTGTCCAATAATTATCTAAAAACGTGTGTTGGGTGTAATACTCGGTGTAGCGATGTGGTTTACGTTATTGAAAAGTGGGGGTGAAACCGCTCGAAATTAAATAAAAAGGCCGGTCCTCCCACAAGGACCGGAAGTTCCCAACCCACCTACACTCACTAAGTGGCCTTCCTAGTGCCCACTGCACTTATAAATACTTCAACATGACCTATACGTGCCCTCTACAATGTACACCATCTTCGGAATCCACAATACTGCGGTATATATCCCTCACAATGCCATGCACCCACGAAAAAAAATAGATTTCATCAAAATCGGCCACCCAAAAATCTGCTCTCGCCGAATTCCAAAGCAATGTTCCGAGTAGACTACTGCACATATTGACATGCTTAAGCATTCTAAAAATCGATAAACATGTTTACATGAAGTATGCGACTTGGTACATCATACATCTATCATATCCGAACACTATTTGGCATTCATAGTATCCGTAGTAACGAAAAAAAACATTTGAAAATCTTGGATCAAAAGTCTTTTTTACAGGTGTAAGGTCGATTTGAGTGCGTATATACACCCAATACGAGGTCGCCAACATGTATAATCTTGCAAGTATGATTGGGTATGATGTTAGGATAAAATTTTGCACTTGGGCGGCGTGTTTGACCTGGAATTCTATTGGATTAAAATATTTGAATGGCATGGCATGTTTTTGAACGTCCTCCAAAAGTTGCAACTCAAAAATGATAGGGTACGTGCTACAAATGCATTGGATATAGTCATTTTATGACGATATACGGTTGATGGCGCATATGGACACTCAGTTTAGGTCCTAAGTGTACTAAAAACCGAAGGGTAGGCACTAAGACCGTCAAGAGGACGGCTAAAAAAATTCCCGCAACACCGGTCCTTGTGGGAGGACCCAACGCCGTTTCGGTCCTCCCACAAGGACTGTCGGGCAGTAGCCACTTAGTGAGCTATATTTGTGGGCATATTATGGGTTTCCAAGGTAGCGCTCATGATATATATCATAAACAGGTCCCACATATGTTAGGTTTGGGCGCTATACGCATTCTAAAGCCATTTGATGAGTGAACGAAGCTCCGCCCTTTCCGGTCCTTGTGATAGGACCGGTCATTTTAATTAATTTCAAGCGATGCTACCCCCACTAGTTCCACATCTCCCCACATGCCCAAATCGAGTATACCGCCCAAACCACGTTCAAGATAAATTCTTTGACACCTAAAAATGATGCCCAAGCACTCATATATCAAGTATATCTAAAAAACGCACTTGCCGCTAGCCCGAATTCACTACCGTCCTTGTCATAGGACCGGACCGTCGGGCAGTAGCCATAAGATAGCACGGATGTTATTGAACAGTAACAACTCGTGCAACGTAAGAGCGGGTGACACTTTCTTAAAGGATTGAAGTTTCTAGTGAAAAATAGTTCTTTGAGTGCAGTGCTTCGTCCGAAGTTACTGTTGTAGCCCAACGCTACCTCATCTATACCGAATGCCCTGCATCTCATAGATGCCACCGCTATCGGGTTGTGAACCCAAGGCATTGGTTGAACAATCAGTATCGGCTGAACGAATAAGCCATATGATACTCACATGCTTGTTCAGAACATGCTTGAAGCGAAGATGAGTTCTCTCCGAACCATTCGGTTCTTCAAGATATCATCTTGCTTTGCCATCTCGAGTCCACAACACTGGCGTCTCGATGACAGGTGTCACTCAAGTCTCACCTTGAGTAAATGGCAGATGATATGACTGTACATGTCATAGTCGACCGTACTGACGACTGTCTGTCATTATAATATATGACATGACTCGACATGACATGACATGACATGACATGGTATGACATGTCTGACAGGTATGACACGTATGACATGTATGCCATGTATGACTCTATGACACATGTGTCATCGGTCATAACCCTGACAGATGTCCCCTCTTAAGAGAGTTGTGACCTCACAACGGGCATACCTTTGTATATGTCTTCGTTGTCTTTGTTGGTGTTGCTGCTGCCCAAGGCTCTACATCGATATTTCCGATAACCGATACTATCGATATATCGTATTTATCGCCGATTATCGGATTACAATATCAAACTATCGATTGTGCAGGTTTTTGCGTTCCATATTTAATTTATAACAAAATGCATACAAATGCCCAAACAATCGATTATTTATCGATTGTGCCGATTATCGATACCGTTTTTCGGATATCGGATTGTATCGATACCGAAAATCCAAACCGATATAGAGCCCTGCTGCTGCCGCTGCTGCTGCTGGTGGTGGTGGTACCAGTCTTCTTACACCGATTTGAGGCGTCCCTCATGGTGTTGTTAGGATATTGGGGGGAACTGAGTCCACTTTAAACCCTCACCTTAGGCATTTAGCCTTACAGTGCTTAGGATGTAGCCCCCATGAATTGCGTATCGTATTGCAGAGTGACGATTCAAGGTTCCATGAATTGCGTATCGTGATTCAGATTGACGCTGTAACTGCGTATCGTGATTCAGAGTGACGATTCAAGGTATCCGAGGTTTACGTTACGGATTATTTGCGCTAGCCGTCGACGCCTTTGCGAACGATGATCGACGTTTTCAGCGAATGAATTCGAACGATTCTCGGCCTGATATATATAACTGATCGACGAACCGGTACATGTTTCCACAATTATTATATATAGTGCACCCAACCCTTCCTCCCCTCCTGAAGCTTATAGCCCAATGTTGGAGGTTCATAGGCGGTCATGGGGAGCCCGATGTTTCCGGAGTTATTTCACCGGGGGCTTGTTTTAATGCAAACGGAGTGGCCCTGCTTAACGGAATTGGACTTATAATCCTCAACCGGTCTGCTCAACTCCTCAATTTGTTGGTCCAGTACGCACGCTTTGACGAACATCTGTCGATTCAGAGTGGATTCGCCACGTACTAATGTGAAATTTGTTATTAGTTATGTGTGCCAGGCATAACTTAGGATCACAACTCCGTCCACCTCAGTCGATGTCTCCGTTTTTCGGATGACTGGCCACAAGATCCGAATGACAAACCACGGTATGGCAAAGGTAGCATTTAACAGTTTTTATTTATCCACAGATATGATATCTCGCATGTGTGCGTATCTGTGCAAGGGTATGATTTTGTACAAGGCTCACTACACCTTTAGCAAGGAAGGATCAATTTCCCGCTTCTATGCAACATAATGATAAAACATTAAGAGCAAGGTATATAGATGATCGACATGTATTAGTATATATTACGCAAGAAGTAAGGGCATGTTTAGCCTTCATAGGCAGCTATCATGTCTGCTGCATTGGTCAGCTCTGTGGCTTTGACCCAGGTGTCATGCTCAGGGCCGTAGCCTGCATATTGCACTAAGTAGTACTTGACACCTCTAGTGATCTTATCTGAGAGTATGGGTGATATCTCAAACAGTGGTTGCCCTTCTTCGGTGATCATCTGTGGCAGAGGTAAAGGTGCTTGGATCGAGTCGTTATACAGCTCTATTCCGGATACAGGCTGTACCGGATGGATACGGATATCGAGATCTCCGAAATCTAACTCGTATGCACGTCCATGGCTTAGCACTTTGGATATGGTAAACGGCCCAATATATGGCTGCTTAAAGTGTCTGCCTGCCTCTGTCAAACCAGTCCATTGGATAAACTCAGTCCGTAAAAGAACTTTCTGCCCTACTGCATATTGCCGAGGCATGTGATTCTTATTGAATCTGGCTTGGCTAATTTCTGCTGCTCGGGAAATGTTGTCTACCGCGTTGGCATGTACAGCCGAGTACTGGTCAAAATGATCTCGAATAGCATTCTGTATTGGAACAGGAGCTTCTGGCGGAATAGTGATTCCCAGGTCATGAGGCGAAAGTGGCTGCGCCATCGAGTCGAGATAAAATGGTGAATAACCAGTAGTTGCAGAAACTGTGTTGTTAATTGCAAACTCCACCAGAGGCAACTTGTCCTCCCACGAATTGGCTGAAGTAACATTGCAACAACACCTGTGGAGAAAAATACTATCTAATCAGTTTATAAACCAGAGAATGGTGAATCACGAATCAACAAATTGAAAATTACCTGAGGATGTCCTCAATGAAGGCATGGCTCCTCTCATTGCTTGCATTCGACTGTGGATGGTGTGAAGACGTCATAGACAATCTCGTACCAGTAGATTTCCACAGTGTTTGCCAGAATGTAGAAGTGAATCTGGGGTCTCGATCTGAGATGATGTTCCTCGGAAGACCATGGAGCTTGAAGATATGCTGCATATATATCGAAGCAGTATGCTGAGCAGTCCAGGTCATGCTGAAGGGAATGAGATGACAGCGATGAGAGAATTGGCACATTACCACAAAAATACTGTCGTGCCCATTAGTGGTGATAGGCAGGTCAGTAATCCAGTCAAGAGATACATCAAGCCATTTTGTCTTAGGCACACAATATCGTATATGTGACTGACCATAGGGTTTGTGTCTCCTCGTTTTCTGGCGTTGACACACGGGGCACTCCCGAATGTACTGGATGGCTGCCGTCGTCATTCCTGGCCAATAATATCGGCTACGCAATAGATGATGCATGCGATTTTTGCCTACATTACCAGAAATAGTGGCTGAGCGGCACTCATGAAGGAGAATGTGGCGAAGCTGTGTAATCTCACCGTCATCTGTAGGGACCTTGGCAGTAGGTGGAATGTATAGCTGTCTGCCATATATGGTCTTGCGATAGATCAACCCCTGAATGAGCTCGAAGCTGCTGACTGACTGTGATGAAGTCGATGATGTCAGCTTGGACAATGTAGTCTGTGCAAATGTATCACGATCATATTGGGATATAATGATGTCGTGAAGCTGATGAGCTGATGAAGAAGATATAAGAGCAATGAATGTAGGATCTGTAGACGGTATGTCAAATTGTCAATGACTGGAACATCGCTGATGTCTATATGTTGCAGACTATCAGTGAGTTCAAAGAGTGCAGAGATACGAGTGAGTGCATCTGCAACCTTGTTCTTCTCGCCAGAAATGTGCTCTATTCGGAAGTTGTACTCGGAGAGCTCATCCAACCACCTCGCCTGTTTGGGGCTTAGTGTGGATTTGGACTGGAAATAAACCAGTGGCTGATTATCTGAGCGTACAATAGTCTCAGGAGCTCCCAACAAGATGTGGCGAAAGAATCGGAAGCCTTCCACAATGGCAAATAGCTCGATCTCAGGAATAGGCCAACGTCTCTGTGTATCAGAAAGAGTGACGCTGTGATAGCCACATGGCTTCATACCTTTTCCTTGGTCCTGTAATACCACTTGACCAACGTGTGTGCCTGATCCATCGACCTCCATAATAGATGGCAGTTTCTGATCTGGAAGCTGTAGTACTGGAACATTGCAGATGGCACTTTTGAGGTTATCAAATGCCTTCTGCTGCTCAGATTCCCAGACAAACTCTGCATTATCTTTAAGGAGATGATTGAGCGGCTCGGCAATCTTGGAGAACTTTGGTATGAATCTCCTAAATTGGCCGACCATGCCCAAGAATGACCGAAGGGATGACTTGCCATCTTTAGCCATACGGCGTAGAGGCTGCTTTCCAACGGTAGGACCATACGACACTGGAGGCTGTATTGCCATGACTGCTCGGATTCGGTCTTCGATGATGGATAGGCCTGCTTCAGAGATGTGATGTCCGATAAAATCTATGGATCTGACGAACAACTCCACCTTGGAAGGCCTGATGAAGAACTGGTGATCTCTGCAACGCTGGAGGAACTGTCGAACATGCTTCACGTGGCTGTCAAAGTCCGGACTGTACACAATAGTGTCGTCCATGAAAATGACAAGGAACCGATCGATGAAGTCGAAGAATGCTCGATTTCCTACACGTAGAGCGGTTGCAGGAGCATTGGTCAATCCGAAAGGCATATCTGTCCACTCATGTCATATCTGGTGCGAATCGCTGTTTTGTGAATGTCATCTGGATGTATAGGGATCTGATGGAAAAACTGATTGAAGTCAAATCTGCTAAACCATCGTGCACCTTTTAGCTGTTCAAGAAGGTGTCGTGAGGTGGCAATGGATACGTGTCCTTAATTGTGATGTTATTAAGGGCTCGATAATCACAGCACATCCTCCACTTCCCACCTGGCTTAGGAGCGAAAATGATAGGACATCCATATGGAGATGATGACGGACGAAGGATACCCAATTCGACATATTTGATGATCTGTCGTTTGAGCTCTTCCATCATGGGCACTGGAATGGTACGAACTGGCTGTGATGGTGGCTTGTGCCCAGGTTCAATGTTGATTCGATGATAACCACCTTCAAACCGCTCTGGCCTATGACCAGCTGGAAGATCCTCCTGGAATATGTCTGAAAAGTCTTCCCTCATTTGATCACGTGCTGCTGTGACCTCTGGGTCTTCCATAGTGGTGTCTGAGTCTGCTGCTGCGAAGACCAGTTCACCATCGACCTCTGAGAGAAAGAAGAGATAAGCTACGGCTTCTTCAGCCGAACCACTGGATCGAATACGACGTAGGTGCTTTCTCATGGTGGTGGCACTGACCAATTCCATTTCAGGAAGGTCATCTGAGCCTGGAGTCTGTTCAACTCTGGATAACACTGTGCGAATACTGGAGCCTGATGAGTGCTTCCTAGTGATCGTCAGGTTTTTGGACTGGAAGTCAATGTGTGGATTTCTCCTCTCCAACCAATCTTGACCCAGGATGACAGTGAAGGGTTTCATGTCAATGATGTGGAAATCCTCTGTGTCCTTATACTTACCCAGCGTGAATGTAGCTTTGGGAAGATAGGATGTACAGGGTAGTTGGCTTCCTCCAGCCAATCCCACTGAGAATGATGAGGAATCTGTGGGTGCTATACCAAGCTGAGCAGCGAACTGTCTGTCGATGAAAGACGATGTAGCTCCTGGATCTACCAATATGTGAGTACTCTGTCCATATACTTTCCCTTTGTACAACAACAGCTTCTTCTGTGATTTCAGCTGTGCTGTCTGAGACTGCATCTGTGCGATGTGCTCTGAGGGAGTGTCCATCTGCTGAAACTGTAATGTCAGACTGGAAAGGACTTCTTCTGAGATACTCTCAACCCGGCCACTTGCTTCAGTGGCATCTTCAGGCTGATTCACCTTTGGGGTGCTCTCATGACTGGTACCTGTGCAGTACCCTGAGAGTTTCCCTGAGGAGCTGGAGCTGAAGCTGGAACTGCTGCATTGATGCTCTGCTGATTCTTTAGTTCCTTGACCAGGGTGTTGATTGTTTTGACGAGTTTGCCAGACTCGTTCTTAGCACCCTGATTATTCTGTTGTTGCTGTCTTCTGAAAGGATTCTGAGCTGGAGGCTTGCCTTGTATGGCTTGTCCTTCTGGTGTCTTGGTGGAGAAACAATCCTTTGCGGCGTGATTGGTGCGACCACAACGTTGGCAAGGCTGAGGAGGATTTGCTGCTGCTCCTTTCCCTTTCCCTTTGCCTTTTCCACCTTTCCCTTTGTTCCTTTGGAAGTTCTGATTGGCATTTGGATTTTGATTGCCATTCTGATTCCAGTTCCTATTGGATCTGTCATATGGCTTTCTGCCACGCCCTTTGTCCTTATCCTTTCTGACTGGGCCTCCTGGTGACTGTTCCTTTTGCCCCCGATAATGTAGGGTCTCTGACTGCTTCGAATGAACGACGTAATTCAAGTCGAGCAGGATCTGTGTGGTGTGTGACCACGACAGATTATTCCTTTCGTCTTCTGTAAGGAATCTGAGATGGAACTGTTTTGGGAGATCAGAATCCATACTGCTGACGAATCTGTCCTTTATCAACACATCATCCAAATCAACTGCTGCTAATGCAGCCAGTGACGTGAACGTGCGTAGATAATCTGAGAAAGTCTGGTTCCCTTGATTCAGCGCCATTAGGTGTTTTTTAGCCACTGGTCTTTTATGGGGGTTGCCAAACTGACTGAGGAAAACCCTTCTGACCCTCTCATATGTGGCATTTGGTTGTTTTGCCACGACCTGGAAATAATGTCGGTCGTTGTTTTGTATGAGTGTCAGGAATACTGTGATAATGTCCTTGTCTGGAACTCCTGGATAAGTGAACTGGAAATATCTATCCACTGTGTCCAACCATACCTCTGCATCCTGTCCTGCTTTAAATTCCCTAGGTGGTGTCATTTTCACCTTTGGAACTAAAGTGGATGGAGCTGGTGCTGGTATAGGATCATCATCAGGATCTGTGAAAACTGTTGGAGCATGTTCCTCTGTATACTCCTCGTCTGGTTCCTGTGGTTCATTCTCAGGATCTCTATATCTGCTCATGTCGGGCCTCATGCGACTGATATTATCGAAGTACCCTATTTGGTCGAATCTGGTCTGGGTATTATCATAACCAGTGAGCCACTTGGGTATCTTGAACCGACTGTAGGCATCGTAGGAACCTAAGATGTCAAAGAACCATGTCGACGGATCTGCATTGATAGCTGGAATGTCTGATTCGTCTGCCATCTAAAAAACAAAACACAACACCAAAAATACCTCAATTGTCTGAGTGTGTGTGTGTATATATATGGTATATATATCTATGTTTTGTACATGTAGTATATCTGTACATTATAATGAGGTTATGTATGTATATATATATATCCACCTTCTTCCCCCCTCAAGGAAGTGTGAATACACATAGGCAGTTGTCAGTTGCCTTTTTACCTCATGATTAGCATGCAGTCCTTATAGGAAGCAGCGTATACAGTTTTAGGGTTGCAGCCCTACAGTTCTTGGGTTGTCGCCCTACAGTTTTTGGGTTGTTGCCCTACAGTTCTTGGGTTGTTGCCCGAAATATTGTCATGGCTGTGCTGATTTCAGCATGACATATATGCCAAACACGAAGTGCTTCCTATTATATAGGTGGCATTTAGGGTATGTAACGTTACAGTGACCCTTATCTCCCACAGTGATATTAGGGTGTTACTTGCCATCAGTAACCCTAAAATATGTTAAATTAAAGCAGTATGAACATTTTGCAAAGAAATTTAAGCAAAACTGCATTTAATTTTTCACTGTGTATCACGTGGTTTTTAGGAGGTATGTTACACCCCTGTAACTGTACACGTGAATATATGTAATATTAGGGCGTTACAGGTGCTGTACTATTTTGAGCATATTTTTCAATAGCTAATAAAATAGGGTAACGAAAAAAATGATGACCATAACATCATTTTCAAATCTAACGTGTGAGTTTTTCACGTATTTTAGTACAGCAACTTTAATATACCCCTAGGTGTTACACACCTGATATTTAGGGTGTTACACGAGATATGACCATGCACATTATGTTTTTCAGATACCTTAATAGGTATAAAATTATAATTCGAAATAAAATGGGGTCGAATTTTCAGTTTTGAAATTTATCGCACAGCATTTTTACCCATTTTCCACCTTTTTTTTGCCAATATATATACTTCCTCCGAATCATTCGAATTTCACTTTTCAGATTTTGCTTTAGTGAATATTTTATTTTGCCGTCACGCGAAATGCAATTCTAGGGGCGTCCCCGGGGTTTTTCATACAATTTTTTGCTTGGATTACTCGCCAAAGAGCCCTTTTCAAGATTTATGTAAGAAATTAGGGATGTTACAGCCTAATTAGGGTTATTTGATTGTAACACGTAACCCTATCCAAACTCACCCGTGGAGGGTGGCTACGCTAAAATCTGCAATTATATAGGGGCACCTCCGACCACCCGAGGGGTTTGGGATATGTTTACTCTACTTATGGACTGTCATTATGTCACATGGTTGGATCTAAATCGAAGGCAAGGTACCCGCGTGGACGGCGACATGGTACCATACCTCTGAAATCGACCTTCCCGCCGATTGGCCACATCTCAGGACATAATAGTGGGGCCGTATGGACTGTTTCCCTCTTGAAAAATCGTTGCGAAAGAATTTTCATGACGCTTGTCGTTTCGGGGCGAAGATCGGGACCATCAGGTCGATGTGGAATGATGGTATCGGCATCATTTCTGCGTTCGATCGATTGCCCTGTGAAACTGGTTTAAGGGTCTTACAAAAAGAACCGTCCAAGGCATGATACTGAGAAGAGCCGGCTAGCGCACTGTACATAAGGAAACTGTCGGCGCTATGTCAAAAGTTTTGGAATTCAAACAATGCCCAAGCGGCGGGAAGACAAGGGGACTACGACTCCCCACAGTTCTGGTAGACGCATTGCACTTGGTGTTAGCTTGGAGACCAGGGTCAAGGATGGTCTTAAGAAGCAGCAAGCGAGCTGTAAACCGCGAGGGAGACCGCGAAAACATTCGGTTGGTTACAAGACGATGTCGTATTACTACAAGCAGCGGCCGATTGCTATCCGAAAACGTGGGTTCTCGCATATGTCGAAGGAGGAGCGCTTCCATGTGGCCATCAGCTATCGTGATAATGCCAAGTTGAAGCGTGGCAGTAAGGGAAACCCTGGGAAAGCTTACTCAGAAGGAGCTGGCCAACAAACTTGGGCTCAGTCTTGGATACGCAAAATTTGTTCACGATCAGGTACGCGTGTCTTCCTTAGCTTAATTTATACAATCGAGGTAACCCTGCGACGTCGCTAGCGCTGACACCGCCGGTAGATGGACAAACGTGTTTTGATACCTCGTATTTTGGTCTTTCTCGTGTTTTTCTGCCAGGTATTTGAGCGCAAAAGTTGCGAGCGGAAGCCAACGACACAGTCAGCGCGCGTGCTCCACTCCAGAGAGAAGCGCCACATCCATGCCGAAGTCCGGCGCAATCCCTTTCAAACCAGCAGCGAGATTGCCAGAGAGGTATCTAAGGTGTCAAAGATAAGTACAAGCACCGTGCAACGCTATTTAAATAAGGAAGGAATTAGAGGGTATAAGCTTAGGTATAAGCCTCTGCTGACACAGAAGCACAGGGACGCGAGGGTGGAGGCAAGTCGCTGGCGTTTGGACCCTGCCAATAATTACTTTAGTGAGAGCAGTCCAGTGATTCACGTCGACGAGAAATACTTCTGTTGTCAGAGTACGAACGTTATGGAGAAGAGGAAGAAGGGGGCGAAGTGCAAGATTCAACGATTTCAAAGTCTTCGCTTCAAGCCAAAGGTGATGTTCCTGGCGGCGATTTGTGTCCCCAACCTGTCTGAGGGATTCGACGGTAAGATAGGCATCTACCGCAGCTCGGTTTCATACAAGGCACGCAGGGGCAGCAAGATGAACCACGTCAAGGGTGAAGTGTACGAGAAGGATGTGACGATGGATGGGAAGTTGTATCTTCAGCTGCTGGAGCGTGTGTACAAGGACGCGAAGAAGAAGATGCCGTGGGCTAAGCAAATCTTCAAACAAGGTGATAACGCTAGACCGCATGCGAGTGCAGGAACCGCCGCTGCTGAAGAGAAGCTAAACAAGAAGTACAAGATCAAGCCTATCGCGCAACCACCACAGAGTCCCGATTTCAACTACCTTGACCTGTCCATATTTGCTTCCATGCAGGCGGCAGTTGATAAAATGCAACACTTGAAACCGAAGACCGCAAAGAACATCGTAGCCGCCGTCACCGAGGTCTGGGAGTCTTACCCACCTTCCAAAATTCTGTTGGGCGTGGAGACATTGAAAATTGTGCTGCAGTGCATCATGCTGTATAAAGGTGGGAATGGGTTTCGCATCCCACACACGGGGGTTCGAACATAGCTAAAGGAGCACTGCGAGGAGTTAGATGCATTTTTCGCTGGAGCTCCTGAGCATCCCAGTGAGGAGGACACTATAGCTGGCAATTTACCGGGTAAAGGATTTTGGCCCTTGGTAATACCGGGTAAAATATCGGTAATACTTTGAGTGGTATTACCGAGGTAATACTATTCTGGGATTTTTGGCAATAATTAAAACGATCATGGGGCATCACGCACACATTATTATTGGGAGTCATACAAGTGTGCTACTAGAGGCTTTGATGTATACGCAATCGATCTAAGAAGGTGGTCAGACCAAATTCGAATGTTGTCGCCACCGAAACGAACAAAAACTACTTTTCAGAAAGTACAGACAGCCGCCCCGATTTTGGGGATTGGTTACATGCTGCACTCTCGGGTGCCGTCACCTGCCGTACAAATGTGCTCCTAGAGGCTTTGGTGTATGCGCAATCGATCTATGAAGGTGGCTAGACCAAATTCGAATGTCGTCGCCACCGAAACGAACAAAAACTACTTCTCAGAAAGTACAGACAGCCGTCCCGATTTTCGGGATTGGTAATACCCTTACCCGGTATTACCAATGGTAAAATTTGGTATTTTGGCATGGAGGACGGTCAGAGTGTCCTAAGAAGGGTGAATCCATGACGGATATCTCTCGTGTTGCCACGCAGGGATGTACTCGCGTTGTGAACTGTTTAGACTTCGAGCACGTCTCACCCTCTCACGGAATGGGGATGTTGGAAATCGTCCTGGCGTGGCGGCTGAGAAGCCGTCGATTTGATTTTTCCCCATGGTAAAATGGGTAAAATCGATGGTAATACGGGGGTAATACCCGGTAATACCCATACCCGGTATTACCAATGGTAAAACTTGTTGGTAACGTGCGGTAATACCCCCCTGCACTAGGGTAAGGACTTTTTGGGGTAAAGTAATACTTGGTAAAATACTGGTAATACCTATACCTAGTATTACCTTTGGTAAAATTCGTGCCAGCCATAGAGGACACTGCGTCGGAACAGTTTGAGTGTACTAGTGATAGTGAAGAGGAGCCGGATCTTGGCTCCTTGACACCACTGGGTCACGACGATCCGAAGCCATGCGGTTGGCAGGACAAGGGCGCATCGACATCACGCCCTCTCCCCTTACCTCTGCCACCACGTGGGAGCATCAAGCATCGTGCAAGACAGATTGTGCTAGATAGGGATTCCCCAGTGTCCTCTCCAAGGCGAGGCCAAAAGAAAAAGGTGCAGAAGACGATGCCAGCAAAGAAGATCCCCAGCAATGCAGTTCGCGAGAGTACTAAGCGTATATACTAGAAGTAGTGGTTAGATTTGTTTGCCCACGCAGCAGAATTAGCACCAACAGCATAATAAGGTTTCACTAAACACAACATATTTGTGATATGATATCGTATATTCACTGCCCACCTCATCATATTGCTTGTTTACACTGTATGCATCTACAACCTTGAAAACCAAAAGGTACGAAAAACAGCTCGATATACCCTTCTGGACGTCCCACCGCGCCTAGGCCTCAATTGTGAATGCCACCAGGCCTTGTGCGGTTTCCCCAACTCCAAAGACATATGAAAGCGTGATTTGAATGTAGGGAAGCTAGCCGAGCTCCCTTGAGAAAGATGCAGATTTTTATGTTTATGAACTGTGCGGCCACATATTATTTGGGACATATCTCCCTTACATCACGCGCCCGACATGTACCACCAAGGTCAATTCATTGATATTGGAGATAATGACCTCCTAAAGTGTTCTTCAACTTGTAAACCATGCGTTGATTGAGCCAAAATGGCCCCCGGACGGCCCGTGAATCGCAATTTCAGTGAGAGGTATATTTAGGCCATATTTGAGCAAAATCTGAAAAGTGAAATATATATATCAGCATATATATCTTGGTGTGTGTGGAATGTGCAAGTTACAGAACTCATGCAAACTTTCTCACTTTTGCACATGGTATTTTTCATGGCATAATAGTGAAGATATCTGATGGTCAACTTCTGTGGTTGAACATATATATGGGGTTTACTGATTTGAAACCCATGGAAGTTGGTCCACTTCCCAATGATAAGTTAGGTGTATCAACTTTAAGCGGGTTAACCACTTAAGTGATAACTTGTCAGAACCTATGATCTATTTGGGCATATGACTGTGCACTGAAAGAGTATCAAAATGATATCTTTAGTTTCCAAATAGATCAGGACATTCCTTGATAATAAATCTAAGCAATCTCACACAACACAATAGTGTGTGTGTGTGTCCACAACAACCTCTGTCAGTTCAATATGTAGTTACTGATCTGAGAATGTACATGCTTATTGTGCTGGTCAATTCTGAATCAATTGTCACAATGCAATGTTGTTGTTGTTGTTGTTGCTCCAGCGATGATATGTGAGACGAATGGACAATGCCCAGCAGTGACCAGCTGCTTATCTGAGCATTGTATGATGCCTTCGGGTCTGGAGATTTTCTCCATCCAGCCCTACAGCATGTTGGTTGATTCTGTCCCTTATGTATCGCCATCAATTGACATCCAGCTGCTATCGTGATCAAGCTGGATGGTACTATGCATTATGTGTTGATGTGATTATTAATCATTACACTTTCGAGCCAGTGCATTGTCAACTCACATAGTAGTGTCAGTGATTATTTATTACACTTGTGAATCAGTGTGATGTCATATTTAATGATACATAAGTTATGTTCATGTTCACTGCAACTTATGTTCATGTACTTTCTGATTGAGTACATGTGAGTGTGTGTGGAATTGTTCACTATACACACTTGTATACAGGTGATTACTGGTATTACACTATACCAAGATGATCTATCATATATGATGATCTGTATACCAATCACAGAATAAATTTAACATGATATATATCAGCTTAGTGGTAATTGTAATCCTGCATATTCTCATCTACAGTGATGAGTTGCTTGGTTTATTTCACATATAGTTCCGGTGAGCATTCCCTTCAGTGATCCACCATAGAACGAGCATACTCATCCCAAATCCTGCGTCAGAGTATGTCGAGCTAATTATGGTGTTAAGACCACCTTCAGGCACCTTACACTACATGGGTTCAAATATAGCTTATATGCACAGCAGTATGCTTTTGTGTAATGTCTGATGCATTGTGATGTGACGTGCCATATGTCCCAGCTGCTATCGTGATCAAGCTGGTTTGTACATTACAGCTGCTAACGTGATCATCAAGCTGTATATATAATGTATGTACATGATACAGTCACAATGATACAGTTGCTCAGTATATAATGTACAAGTGATGTAATGTACATCTGCTGCATGCACCCAGTGTATACTCAAAGATGGTGTATACTGCAAGTGTATGTGTATGTGTGTGTGGTGCTGCAGGTATTATAATCTCCGCACACTCAATGATTGCACACACTATGATGTTGCTGCAGAGTATTCAATTATCTGTCATGATGAGTGTGTGTGTGTGTGTGTGTGTGTAAGCTACTCACACAACATGTATGCAGTACACACTCATGATTGCAGGTTGGTATACGAATCTGACCGTGAATGAATTATAATATCTCAGCAAGCATCAGTGATTTGTATGGCATGCTGCAATATACTGTCATCATGCGTCATCGTTCATGATAATCCCAGTAAGTATACACATAATCTGTCAAGGATATCATGATGTGCGCAGCGTGATTATTGCAACTTATTGAAATGATGGTATTTTGATGACATCATTCACACTGATCTCGTCATCAAAAACTGTTAAGTAATCGTTGTGTACAGAAGGCGATTTATTGCGATCATCAAAGTCGCGATGGTGCGCGCTGCTAAGGGCTGTTCCATTTATTGTCCTATGGGGGGGGGTGGAAGGCACGTTGCTTGAACCCCCTCCCCCCCTGAGGACAACCATGCATACCGACCCCCCCTACCCTGAGGACACGATCACCGGAGCCCCTCCTCCCCCCTCCGGACACGCAAATTATGCAGACTTCATTTCACTTTTATTATCGAAGTCGGAACTAACCGCAACCATGGGACATTCAAGGTTAATATATTTGTTGTGCGTAATAATCTTGATGGCGCTACATCCACATACGTCGATATGCATCTTTCCGCATGACGACGACGCGGGAGGGATGTGATACTTACACATGGTACATACGTGTAATGCTCTACTCCGGCATGCTGAAACACTTATTCCTGTAGACTTTACATACACACCAATTTTGGTTGAAATTGCTATAAAGTAATAGGATTGACATAATGCTTGATGCACATTTACGCTTACATATGCAAATAACAACTAAAAGCATTGGAGACATCATTTACAGACTCGCACCTATACGGCATGGAGGTTGTGTGTGTCTCGGGCGCTCGCCCACCAACCAGTGCTTCATATGTATATATATATATATATTCAATGCTTCATTACTTCATATCCAAATCAATGATAAGATATCTCAAACACGGGTGGATCTCTATTGCGGTCGCGAAAAATGCTGACTGCGCTGTTTGATAAAAGCACAGTGCAATTGGGTTACCATTCAAAAAAACAAGAACGGGCTCACTATGGGGAACAAGTAATTTGATGAGGCACTCACGTGAAGCCTTGGTAACAAGCTGCTTGGCGAGTTTCGCTTGCCCAACGTTGAGAAAAACCCGCCGCGTCGCCATGGTGGACGCCTTATGCCCAGCGCGGCGCGCCCGCGCCGCGCCCCCTGCCGGCGCCTCGCGCCCGCGCCCCGCCTGCTCGCCCCGCGCCCGCGCCCCAGCGCCGGCGCCCCCGCGCCGGCGCCCGCGCCATGTCACCCAGGAATTGCCTCCGTAACACCCTCTCCCCTTAGGGCTGTTCCATTTATTGTTATGGGGGGGTGGAAGGCACGTGGAAATTTGTCTGCGGGGGGGAGGGGTCGATATCTTCTTCTGTCCTCGGGGGGGGTGGGGGGGACATCTACTGCTGTCCGCGGGGGGGGAGAGGGTGTTACGGAGGCACCCTGCGGACATGTTTGACGTTACAAGTAGAACCTCAACCTGTCCGGAGGGTCGAAAGAATCCGGTAACATGTAACCACATTGATGATCGAAGCTCACACGCAAGCTCACGGCGCGGGGCGCTGGCGCGGGGCGCTGGCGCGGGGCGCTGGCGCGGGGCGCTGGCGCGGGGCGCTGGCGC
>LGRX02021849.1:0-12862 GCA_001247695.2 Cymbomonas tetramitiformis
AGTCATCGAACATTATCGAGTAGTCATCGAATATTATCGAGCAGTCATCGAATGTTATCGAGCAGTCATCGAATACAATCGAGCAGTCATCGAATGTTATCGAGCAGTCCCAGATTATTATCGGGTGGTCACCGAATATCATCGAATACTATCAATTATCTTTGGGAAGTCATCGAATATTATCGAGTAGTCATCTAATACTATCGATTATGCATCGAATACTATCGAGTAGTCATCGAATATTATCGAGTAGTCATCGAATATTATCGGGTAGGCATCAAATATTATCGGGTAGTCATCGAATGTTATGGGGTAGTCATCGAATATTATTGAGAAGTCATCGAATATTATCGGGTAGGCATCGAATGTTAGGGGGTAGTCATCTAATATTATCGGGTAGTCATCTAATATCATCGAGAATTCTTGGAATATCATCGAGTAGTCATCGAATATTATCGAGTAGGCATCGAATATTATCCAAAAGTCAACGAAAATTATCGAATATTTCCCATGATGACTACACATGGAAGTCTCCCATCCATCTTTTTATTATCTTCTGTGATAATTAAAGTCACCTATCATATTATCCTTTTCGTCATAACACCTTAAATATGCACCCATATAATCACCTAGTGCCATAGCATATAAAGTAATGAGTACGAGGCAATGGGTTGTTTTAAAAAGTAGATCAAAGAAAGAAAAGTTTTTTGTATGATATGTTTTGCTATTTAGAAAATGTTTTTTAAAATGCCCATTACGCTATTATATTAAATGTGAGAGAGTATGAGAAATGTGAGAGAATATGAGAGAATGGGAGAGAATGCGAGAGATTAATATAAATTAACCTAGATTTATTTATTCATTTAAATAAAAGGTAATGAGTACGTGGTAATGGGTTGTTTTAAAAAGTATATCAAATAAAGAAAAGTATTTTTGTATAATACATTTTGCTATTTAGAAAATGTTTTTCAAAATGCCAATTACCCCATTCCCATTACCTTTTCTTGACTATTAGCATATAATGTTTCCATTATAACATCAATTCTTCTACAACGTTGAAATACTCACTATCTAATTCTACACCAACAAACCTTCGATTAGTGTTTTGGCACGCAATTAAACTAGATCCAATACCCATAAAAGGATCACAAACAAGGTCATTTTCATTTAAATATGATTTAATTAAGTATTCCATTAATTCGATTGGTTTCGAACATGGATGTTTACTTTTGTAATTTCCGTTAGAAAATTTCAAAACTGATTTTGGATATCGATAACCGTCTTCACATTTGGTCGGTAATCGAGCGCAATGTTTGGTATATATATTAGTAGTATTTGCACTCGATTTAAAATATGGCTTTCCCGGCGTTTTTTGCGGGTTAAATGTAGGTAGTTTTTATAAAATATATAAATCATCTCGTGACTTCGCAATGGCATTTGATTTGCATGAAAAAATCCTAAAGATATACTCTTAAAATATACTAAATCATATCGCGAAACCATGCTTTATTACTTTCAATTATCTTATGTCCAAATTTAGTTGTGGTTAGAAAAATATAACATGTTTTTTTTTTTACCTATACGCTTCAAATGTTTCCACAATAAATTTAAATCAATTATTTCTTTATCCCATTTACAAGCGGTTTGGTTATAAGGTAAATCTAATACAAATAAATCTACGGAATTATCATTTATTTTAGGGAAAATATCGAAACAGTTTGCATTATGAATTTCAAACATTAAATTAATAAATTTATTTATTTATTTTATACTAAACAAATTCCAAATGAGACCACAATTAACCGACGCGTACACAAAACAACAATGTTTAAAAATGATGGATATAACAAATAAAGTACCAAATTCTCAAAAAATGTTTAAAAGTTATGGCAATCTTTCTAAAAATAGCTATAGTATGACCGTACCTAGTTCAAATCCTGAATTATTTTATTTTGATCTAACAAATTCTCCTATAAATCCTATGCATTTGACTAAAGAATTAAAGCATGATTTTGATTTTCCAAAATATATTATGCAAGAAGAGTTGTCTTCACAATCTACTCCAATAAGTTTTGAAGAAGAAGAAGAATTGTTGAGTGAAATTGACACTGAAGAAATTAATTCAGGTTTGAAAAGAATGCGTGAAGATTTTTCTCCATCTCCGTTAAACACACCCGAAAATCAAGGTGAATCTGGTCCTTCATCAAGGACAGTTGTAAATCCACTATTAAGACAAGCATTATCCTTCTCTTTAGCAAGTGATACCGACATTATTACCGGTGTAAATCGAAGAAACCCGACGTCTCCTAATAGAAATTTCTCACCGGCAAAAACACGTTCACGTACTACAAATAACAATTAAAAAATTTATTACTATGTCTCGAAAACATTTGTTCGGGGAAATTTATATTAAAATGAAATTATTAATTTAATAATTTATGAATACATTTTGTGATAATAATCCTTCAAATATATTTTGTCAAAAAGCGAAAATTGTAGATGACACAGATTTTAAAAGTAATGATTTTAAATTTGAAAATAATAAAAGTAATAACAAAGATTCCACTCCTTTTGAGAGAATTCCAAAAATAAAAAATAATGATTTTACATCCCAAAAAATAAAAAAACAAACGGCGGAACTATTGAATGCAATACATGCAGATTTCAAAAATATTCCAAATCAAGCAATAAATAATTTTCTTGGAAAAAATACAATTAAATTTGATAATCCTACTCAAAAAAAATATGCTTTAGCTGCAAATTCAGCCTATGCATTTAGTTACTATAATAAAGCAAAATTAAATAAAATAATGAGAGAGCTTCCCCATTTTCAAATAGACCCTACATTAAGCGGGAGAAATTCGATTACATTAGTTAATTCTATAAATAAAGAAGTAATCATAGCATATCGTGGAAGTGACGCTGAATTTTACAAATTAGAAACAATTTCCAAAAACCCTAAAAGATTAAGTAATTTTGAGGATTGGTATGTGAATTTGTTAACAACTATAGGCAAACAACGCAAAACTCAAAGATATAACGAAGCATCCCAAAGATATGAAAATGTTTTTAAAAAATTTGGAAATAATTACAAAATTTCGGTAACCGGTCACTCAAATGGTTCCGCTCAAAGCAATTTTATTGCCGAAAAATATAATGTCGAGGGTCATCATTTTAATCCAGCTATTAATCCCTTGCAAAAACCGGTAAATACACCAACGGAAAAACAATATGTTTATTCAACGGAAGGAGATTTAGTTTCATTACCGGCAAGAATTAAACCCCATCCAAATTCTAATTATGAAATTATTCATGTCAATCCAAAACCGGGAACTGAAAATGATCTTGTAAAATTACATGATATAGAGCAAATGTATACCGAAAATTATCCACAAACCGAAAGAGTTTCCACGGCAAGATCTAGATTTGGTTTCGCAAATGCTATAGGCGGTTCAGTTATGGGTGGTTATTTTGGATACTATCAACCAACGAATTCTAAAGATGAACATTATTTTAGAACGACTGAAGGTGTATTAGAAGGTGCATTGTTAAACGAAGCGCCCCCTATTAATTTTACAGATTTTATGGATACCATGGGAGTTGAAGAGAGTTTAGAAGAAAAGAATTATTTACGGAAATATTTAGGGTTGCATCCAATTGAAGAAAAAAATATAGAAAAAGTCCCTAGTTATGACCCAATTACCGAAAAAATTAGAAAAATAACGGGTAGACAAAAGCAAGATAAAAAGTTATTTTCGCCTACAACCGGAGTAAGTTATGAAAATAGAAACATAAATTCAGGTAATTTTAAAAAGGGAATTAAATATGTCGAGTATGACGGCAATAGTTCAACACCTATAAAAGTCGGTGTAATAAATCCATAAGATATATAATATAAAATGGCAAATTGTAAATATAAAACTGTAAAAATTAAAAAGTCTACAAAAAAAGATAAAAAATTAATGGCAATTTTTGATAATTTAAAAACTGTTCATTTTGGTGCAAAAGGATATTCAGATTTTACTACAAATAAAGATATAAAAAGAAAATTTAATTATCTCAAACGTCATAAACCCAACGAAAATTGGAGTGCATGTGATACTCCCGGTTCGCTTTCAAAACATTTATTATGGGGTAATTCCACTTCATTAGAAAAAAATATTAGTAAATATAAAAGAACATTTAATTTAAAATGAATATAGAAAAAGATCTTTTAATTGTGGAAGCCGAAAGAATATTTAAAAATATTTCCAAAGCACATATTGAACTTTTAGTAGATGATTATTTAAATAGAACCGAATATTACACTGAATTAGCCAATGGCAATATCGAAATTTCTAAACCAAAAATTAGGGACACGGAAGCAAATATTAAAAATCAATCTTTTATTAGTATAGATAATGAATAATATAATTTCATCACGAACTATATATTTAAATAGTGAAGAAAATTCGGCAGGTGATTCTCGAAGAATAGATGTAAATATACCAACAGCTTTATTAAATTATAGAGTTACAAGTAAATTACGTGTTGTCTTGAATTCCTTTTCGGCTGCTAAAACATGGTACACTATTAATAATTTTAATGGAATATTCTTTATAGGAAAAATCGATACTAATAAATTTTTTCCCGTAGAAATTCCTTTTGCAAATTATACAGAATTAGCTCAATTAGAAACAGTTTTAAGTACAAATATAAAAGCAGTTTTAGATAATGAATTTGCATATACAGGAACCGTTACCGTAGAATATAATGGTAACCCTATAGATTATAAAAATAAGTTTAAAATTACTTTATCAATTGCAGTTCCGAATATTAAGTTTGTTTCTTTTTCAGTTAGAAATGAATTCTATGCAAACAATCCTTTGCAAGCTGAACTACAAACTAAAGTTATAGGTCCAAGCAAATATAACGACGCCGACGAAATTTTAGGCGGGCGTGTAAATAGACAAACTAACAATTTATCAAATGTTTCTCAATTAATTGATTTATTCGAAATAAAAACAGCGGACACCATATTCGAAAGTTATTATCCTTGTAATTTGCAAACAAATGATGCACTATATTTGCGAATATCAAGTTTGCCTACTAACAATGTTGAGTCTACAAATTTATCCGCTATAAATAGTGATAGCACTTCTTTAATTGCTAGCGATATTTTTGGTAAAATTCTTTTACCAAATGACTTGACTACAAACTTTATAGATTTTTTAAATCCAAATGACAATTTTGCTATTGACATTTCAGGATCACAATTGACTGAATTAAAATTTGTCTTGACCGACTCTAAAAATAGACCCATACCTTTAGTTTCGCCCACGGAAGCACGGGACGGAAGTATTAGTTATTCTATGTCAATAATTATCAAAGAACTTTCACAATTTTAAAATTTTTTATTTATGTTACTAATATATTATATATAAAAGAATGTCTTTGCCATTAAGTCTTGCGTACGCACTTCAAAAAGTTTCCGGGTATAGCACTAATTATTTTAGGCTCGAAACCACAAATCAAGACACCGCAACAAATAATTCTACAATCACTCTAAATCTTCCGTCAAACGTAATTATAAATTTAAAATCACTTTCGATGCATTGTGAAGCTCGAGCGAACGATGTTAATATTACCATTCCGGGAGGTGCTGATTTTTTGAGAACAATGCTTCCAAATGGTTTAGAAAAAATAATCTCTCGGGTAGAATGCACGGCTGGAGGTGTGCAAATCCAAAGTGGTTTTAATGGATACAGCACAGTCGCTACGGTTCTAGACAATTTACAAACTACTTTAAATAAAGAAATTAGTTATCAAAGAGTTTTACAAAACCAAGAAATTGAAGTGACCGACCTTGATTATTATAAAACATTTCGACCTTTTATAATTCAAGAATTTAGAAGCTTTATAGGAGAGAGCGAGCCTAGTTATTTAGATACATCTCTTTTGCCACCTATTCAACTTCGATTTTATTTGCATGGTCCGGAAGTTTTAGGTGCTGTTCAGAATAGCTTGGGATTAGGAAATGGTTTAAATAACGCCGGTCAACAAGCTTTAATTTCAGGTGGAAGATTTACTTTACAAACACTTTATTTTACAATTGAAACTATCACCTTCTCAAATGGAGTATATGATTCGGCAGTCGACGCAAAATTAAAAAGAGATGGATTTCTTGAAATTCCGTTCAAGAATTACTATTCTTTCACGTCTTCACACGACGGTATGAATAAATCTACACGATTTAGTTTAAGTTCTCAATCGATTGATGAAATATATGCTGTCCAACGTATAGGGGATTATCAAACCAAATCCCTCGGTCTTGTGCAAATCGACAATAAAATCGGTCCTACTTATATACCAAGTTACTTTGACTTCAAATCTGGAAGACTAGGAAGTGCACAATTCAATGTGAATAATCTTTATATTCCAAATTACCGAAACGATGCATTAGGATATTTCAATTCGATGTGTGTGGCGAAAGCTGACCAATATATGACAAAATGTGGTTGTAAAGTCAATAGTTTTGAAGACTGGGTGAACCATTATTTCACTTTTATGGTTCGCTTAAATATGTCTAGTGATATGGGCGTACGCTCAATTTCTGGTTTAGACTCTCGCAGTCTTAACACTATGATGTATTTAGAGACTAGTGAAGGCACAAACACAACTGAACAAGTATTAACTAATAATGAAGTGTTTGTATTTTGTGCGTGTACAAGTGTTTTGCGTGTAGGTGTTGGGCGTATGATTGAATTGATTGTTTAAATGTTTATTTATTATTATACATAATAAAAAAATGAATCGATTTCAACCAAATGACTCACCTACAAGTTTAGGTGAACGTATAGGTCAAAATAAAGCTGAATTACCACCATCTCTAATGCAAATGTCCGGGTTTAGACCACCTTCTATGCAACAATTGCCTTGTAAATCGATAAGTGACATAACTTTACCCCCAGCCAAAATTTCAAATGTAAATGAATTAGCTGGATATAAATCTTATATTTTTGGACATGGAGATAAACCAACTTTGAAAACTTCAATGTTTACCTTTCCCGAACAACATCCTTTAAATAATCCAATTCTAAAACCTGCAAATTCTTTCTTCGTGTGATATATTATATACAATGTCTAGTTTTGGAAAAGAATTAATCATGAATCAAAATGTTACTGTAGGAAATGCAGTAGTTATTGGTAAAAAAAATAAAACAACAAAAACAACCTTAGAAATGCTTGGAGCTGATATTTATTTAGATATTGACGGTTCTCAAAGTGGTGACCCCGGTATTGTAAATTTGAATATGGCTGCAAAAGCAAATAAAATGAAAGTAAGATTTAATGGTTTGCCTATCGTAGATACAACTAATGTTCCTCCGGTTGAAGATATTACGCAAGTAAATGGTTTATATGTATTCAAAGCGAATCCAAATGATAAATTTGGAACGGTGTTTATGAAACTTGCTCAACCGTAAATTTAAAAATCGTATTATAATATATATAGATATATGAGTTCTTTCGGCAAAAATGTATTTCTTACAACTTTAAACAATGTAACCGACCCTGGTCCTATTACCGTTCCGGACCCATTAACAATTAATCAATTAAATGTAAATCAAATAGGTGATAATTCAAACCCTTGTCAAACAATTCATATGGCTTCAGATTTTTTATACCGTGGAGATATTTCATTTATTGATAATTCAGATGTAAATAATCAAAGAGAATTTATGAAATTACAGACTGACGGTGATTTAAATTTGGTAAATAATATTAATTTTTATGATTTTATTTTAAATAATCCTGCAAGTAAATCAAAATTTTCTATAGGTTTAGATGAACTTGATAGTTCTTTTGAAATTAAATCTTTAGATCCTGTTTCTCAAACGAGATTGAAAATAGGAGACAATGGTATAAATGAATGGTCATTTATGCAATTAACGCTCGACACCGAACCGCTTGGAGCCGGTGTACTTTTAAATGATGGACCTCTAATTTTAAACACCGGTGATATTACTTTGAATTCTGGTAAATTTATTGGTGACGGGTCTTTGCTTCAAAACTTGCCTTCCGGGGCTAACCAAAATTTACAATCTGTTACCGACCAAGGAAGTACAACTACAACGAATGATATTTCTTTTACCGGAACTGGAAAATTTACGATAAATCAAGATGAAATTGATGGTGCTTTAATTAGGATTAGAGGCACTCAAGATGCTAAAATTCGTATTGGTGAAACAACAAGTGATGACGGATATATAAATGCACAACGTGCAATATTAATAGGCAGAAATGCTGGTTCATTCGGTTGTGGAATTGATGTTTTGGCTTTAGGTTCAGGTAGTGGATATGACCAAGTTGGGAATTATTCGGTAAATTTAGGAGATGATTCCGGACAAAGTAACGCCGGTGTGGAATCTGTTTCTGTAGGAAGATTTGCAGGCGAAGTTTTTAGTGGTCTAAATTCAGTGTCATTAGGTTCATATGCTAATAAGAATACCGGAGGAACTTCGTCTGTCAACAATACTATTTGTATAAATGCAACCGGTGTTGAATTAAATTCTGTAAATCCAAGTTCATTTACGGTAAAACCTATAAGACCAAGTCCTGATGTGACATTAGAAAATTTACAATTGTATTATGATTCAGTTTCCGGTGAAATAAAATCTGGTGCAATAAATTCTGGAAGTATTGGTTCATTAAGTCAAGTTTTGGCTGTCGGTAATTCTGGAAATAACATTAATTTAACCGGTGACTTGGATTGTAGCGCTATACGACTTGTGAGTAGCATAGACTGGGCATATACAACGCCAACATCATCATTGACGACCGTAGGAATTCCTTTGACAGGTTTGACAAATGCATATACGGCAACATTACCCACAAGTCCGGTTCCTCATACAGGTGATGTATTTACTTTTAAAAATAACACCGGAGCTACAATAAATGCTGGAGATATTGTTCAATTTTCTGATGATATTTCAGATGTAAATGGTATAAAAATATATGCAGCTTCGGCAAGTCAATCTAATCAAAATTGTATGCCTATAGGAGTTTGTGTTCAAAATGCAACAACCGGAAATTCTTGTTTTGTTTGTACAAAAGGATTCACAACTTGCAAAGCTATTGATGGAAGTTATGTTAAAGGTCAAATGTTAAATTGTGCTTCGGGAGGTTCAGTCAATTCTTCACAAATTACTACAAATAATGTTGGAATTATTGGCGTGTGTATGGAAAGTAAAGTTATAACAACTCCGGGTTCGGGATTATTGGTTTGGATTAAACCTGATTTTAAATTATAAATTTATATCTTATATTTATTCTATATTATAAAATAAAAATGGCTTCTTTTGGTAAAGATTTAATTTGTAAAAATCTACAATGTACAACCGTTAATGGAAATGCACCGAGTGGGGGAAGTTCAAAATGGCTTGATGTACAAGGAACAACAAATGATATTGAACGAGCTAACGGCAAAGTTACGGTAAAAGACGTCTTTGAAACAAAAACTTTACAATATCAAAATCTTGATATAAGAAATTTTCAAAGAAATAATCCAATATCCGGACAAAGTATTCGTATTTTAGAATTTGCAGAAAACACTTTTAGTGCAATGTATTTATTTCAATTACAAGCTAACGAACTAAATAAAGATACTGTAAAATTCAAAATTCAACATGCTGATGAAGGTGTCAATAATATTATTGGAGACGAATATATTCTAAAATGCTCGGGTCTTGCTATATTTACTGGAATAGGTAACCCTTTCAGTTTGGTAGCTTCATCTAATGTTATTGGAAACAATAATCTCGAACTTCAAATTAGTTCACTAAATGGAAATTTTTCGACAAGTGCTAATGTACTTCGATTTGTATTAGAATTAAGTCGACAACCTTCGATTACACAAGAAAATATAGTTGTGTCGTAACTTTTTAATAAATTATATTTAGATTTATTTTAACGTAGTTACATTTTATTATTCTTATTATTTTTATTTTATTTATGATAAATTTTTTTTTTTCTAATTTATCATATTTTAAATTATTTTCCAATCCATGTACCTATACCATCCCAAGTTTCATTAAGGTTAGATAACCACCATTTTTTAAATTCAAAATTACTAATTGGAGTAAAATTGCAGATAAGATAATATACAGAGTGCATTGTGGTAAACCCTCCTTGTTCATTCAAAGACTTTCCTATGTTCCTAATATATTCTTCATTTGTAAGATTTTCATAAATAGCTTTCATACACAAATAGGTTGTCGGTCCAAATTCTGAATACATAACAATTAATGCTTCACGGTTGTGAAAAGATTTTTCTAAAACTTGAACAATATTCTTATCCACTTCCTCAAATGAAGGGAAAGCATGCTTTTTGACATGTTCATTTGCCTTTATTTTAAAATTCTCGATGATTTCTTTAATTTCTGTCATAGCTCTTTCTAATATCTTAACGTACTAAAATCTTTAAATTAAAACTTTTGCTTTTAATTTATATTTATTCCACCGGAAACTCTCACCGAACCGGATAAATTCACCGGAAGCTCACCGGAAGCTCACCGGACCGGATAAATTCACCGGAAGCTCACCGGAATTGTCTAGGGTTTGGATGGTAGTAGGATGTTGTAGGGTTTGGCGATAAGATTTTTCCCCAACCCTAGGCGCAGCCTAGGGTTTTGTTGGTGGGGGAAAATTTTGTCGCCAAACGCTACATCATACTACTGAAATGATGTTGTTTGTTAAAATATACAATGTGACAAAGTAAATGGATATGCTCCAACCGGTGGGTAACGTAAAAGGTCAGATATTGGAAATAATAATATTGAAAGGACAACTGAAAATGCAATCATAAGAATACTGTGTATGTAAATGATAGAAGATGATGCTTACACATTTGCATTAAAATACTAGGGATGAGTCGTTTAGTACCATAAAAAGAATTTAATGTGAATGTCACACAACTTAAGCAAAACTTAGGTGAGGGATTTGCCAAGTTATACAAATGAGATAATATGATATTAGTTACATACATGTTCAAACATATATCCTGACTTGATTTAATAATTCAATACATTTCATAGATTTCTGGTAGGGTATAGTAGAGGTTACATGTAGTGAGGAGTGGGACAAAACAAAAAAAAAACTATATAAACTATACAAAAAACTATATAAACTAGACAAAACAATTTATAAAAGCACCGTGCAATGTTTAGAAGTGCTAGCAACATTGTAAGCGTCAAGTTATCAGAAACACTGAAAGAAATGAAGATATCGGCCCATAAGATCTTCATAGTAGAAAGTGGCTCATATTAACAAAACATAACTCCACCGCTTTCCAACCTTGAGCAAAGTAGCTCAGCTCTTTATTATATATGTAGAAGTTGCAAGCGCGCATAGACTTGAAAAAACTTTGAAGTCTCCGCTCGATACTTGCATGATGCGCATCTTTGCTCAAGGAGTGTTTGTCTACAGAACGGTCGACCCAGTGTAGCTCCACCTGTACCTCTCTGACGTTCGCATCGCACTTGGCAAGGATATCGTCAAAGGCTTGAAGCTCGTAACCCTCGATATCTACCTTAAGAATATCAATGGGTCTGTCAAGGATCGCCAATGACCGCTTTATTTCTTGTAAGGATTTTAACTCATACTCCGCGGCAACGTCAGAGGTGTCAGTCTGCGTCCATATGCCACGTTGGGCCACACCACGTCCCAGCCCCAGAGGATGGAACTGTGCGCCATACGATTTAGCTTTCTCAGTCATGATTGAAGCTCTAGGGGACGGATCAAATATATGAATATCACAATTCGTATTTCTAGCCATCTCCAGCTCATAATCGTCCACCCCAGCACTGCCAAAAGAAAAAATTAAACAACGTTCACTTTCGCGTAACAACGAGAGTGCACAGACCCATTTACCCCCGTCGCCCAGGTTTCCAACTCTTTGCTCAAAAGGGCACGTAACTTCAGGCTCAAAGAGGGACCAGAAGAGTTGTGGTTGCGCATGCCATACATCAACAGATGTTGCCTGTCTTAGCCTATCCAGTTTTTCAACTCGTTCTGGAATCATAACGACCGTTGGAAGAGTTCTTGCCGTGACGCATGGACTCGGAGATTGGCCGAGCGGCAACAATACAGCTGCTAGCAACATGAGCAAGCAGATAGAGGCAAGTGCCAAGAATATTGGGCCGTTTTTCCTACCGATGAAAGAGCGCGGCATTGCAGTCGCTAGAATCGCTTGTGCACGGCGTTGCGTAAATAAGCGGTCATTTTTTGTGACAAATTTACCTTGTGCAGTATGATCTTGAACACACCGATGATTATTATCCATAAATTAGTGTGAAGGACTGTTCACACGCACGCCTGTGTATCCGCGCCGCACACACACGTGTGGGCCGCGCATGCGATTTCCGACATTTTTTTGAAAAAAAATGACTTTGGACCCATTTTTGTGGCCATGTTAGGGTCTCACCTTCCACGACTCGCCTTTTGCGCTTAGGCCCAAGTTTCAAAAAACGGATAGTTGGATTTTTGGTAAGGGTACCCTGCGTCCAACGTGCATATGTCAATGGCGTCCTTCGCGTACGCGCACTCGCACGTACTCAATTTTCCCAGAGTTTGGGTATGTAGGCATCATGTCATGGTGGAGGGGGGTTCGATTAAAAATCAAGGGTGAGAAATGACAAGGCCAACCACTTCGCACCACAGCCTATGTGCACCCCCTAGCCATGAGCCACCATGCACCTATAGAGCATACCCCTTTGGATATGTGCCAAGGGCGGTGGGTGGCAAAATTTAATCCGGAGAATCCTTACCCCCCAGTGTGAGAGGTGTCCCACCCCCCATCGCCCGTCGCCCCAAAGCCCCAAAGCCG
>LGRX02021852.1:0-10706 GCA_001247695.2 Cymbomonas tetramitiformis
TTACGAGCTGAGTGGCGAGCTGAGTGACATACTGAGTGGGGAGCTGAGTGACATGCTGAGTGACATACTGAGTGGCATGTTGAGTGGCACGCAGAGTGGTGAGCTGAGTGGCATGTTGAGTGTCACGCTTAAGGAGGCCTTGCTGGGAGCTCCATACATATCTCTCGTACATATATCACATCTCTCTCACAAGACAAGATAAAACATGCTAAACGGGACAGGGTGGGAGAGCTAACCGTTGTTCGATTGCAGGATTTGTCTTGAAATTCTGCCACGACGCCGTACCCACGTCCGTCGCTTTGTCAGGATCTAAATGTGCTAACCAGTCAATTACACCACCGGACAGTTGCAGAAAATAAGGTCGGAGCAAGTCTTCCAAGGTATTTAAACGAACACCCTGAGTGAAGATCTTGAACCTCCTATCTTTCTCAGTCGCCGCAGCGTCATAACGAAGCTCTGCAGCCGCAAAACGTACGGCACCTTCCAAGGAGAAGGAATGTAGAAAAGACGGATGGTCGCCTTCGGCCAACAAGAGTTTGCATCCCACTCCAACAAAACAGCAAAAACGGGTGTAGTTATATGACGAATGATCCCACAATGAATCGAAGAAAGGGGCCTCATCGAACATCTTTGTCGCGTTGAAAATCGTGCCTGCCTCTAGCCTGAGCTTGGAAGCCTCCCGGCGGGTCTGTCCACGCGAACTCGACAATTTACGCTTGCCCGCTGTACTCTTATTATTCCCTGGAAGCTGTGGTGCCCGCGTAGGGGGCTCATTGTCGACCGTGGCCTCGGCGCGCATGCCGGAACCGCCAGCCTCGTTGCCGGTTGGCTCCTCGGCGCGCATGCCGGAACTGCCATCCTCGTTGCCGCCATCCTCGTTGCCAAATGGCTCCGAGATAGACGGCTCAGCCGAAACCGGCTCCTCACGGGCTGGCTGAATAGGCAGAGTCGCTGTCACAATAACATTGAGATCTTCTTCCAAGAGAGACTTTACAGTTTTTATGAAATCAGGCATGCGACCGACCTCAGTAAAAGATCGCAGGGTTTCTGCTCTAGAACGGAACGACCCGGTGAAACGGGTCAAATTCGCGTCCTCGAGCTTCGAGCATGCGCGCAATAATTCGTTCGCTTCCGCCCACATCTTTGAAAAAGATGCGTATAGCGGAACGATGCTGGTTGCTTCATGCAAGTTTGCTTGGAGCATGCCGTCTACTTCAGAAAACCCGAGAGTTAAAAACAAGTTTGCGGGCCTACAAGTTATTTCTGCAGTAAACTTGGCTACTCCAAATGCCCTGTACAGGGCTTGCAGCAGAAGGAATGCATGCAACGGGTAGCCACATGTGGCAGACACGGCGAATTCACGAATTTGGACCGCTTCTGAATCAAGCAGTCCTTTCAATACAATGCCATGCTCTTGAAGGTGCACTCGCTCAAACCGAGGTCCACCTTCTTGATCGTAAATGCGATATATGAAACACTGTATACACAGTGTTGTAGGCATACATGGAACAGGATGCAAAACAACTACGTACTTCCTACTTGCAATATGCGAATACACGTTAGCTCCCTTCAAAGCTGTGAGGAGTGCCCTAACGCTGTCCATAATTCACACCTGAACTTTGCCTTTGGCCTGGTTTATGCTCTCGAGGTTGATCACAGGGAGGGACGCTACAGTTTAGTAGAGCTTTGCTGAAACCTTCGGATGCGAGCGCTGCGCTGGTTCAAGTTCTGATCGTTTCTCGTGTCTCCCCGACCCGTGTGTTCAATTTTTCTGAATGGACATCTCGGCCGAAAATATATAGGGGGTACGTGAACGTACAGGTGGGGAAAAATCAATTTCCAAAATCGATTGTGGTTGCGAGTAGTTCTAGTTGTTCGTTCTGAATTCTGTGGCATTCGCATTGCATGGCATAGCACGGCATGGCATACGCCTTATGGCGTTGGCGTTTGAAGTCCAAGTCGAACATCAACCGACCGCGCGCTGCTCCCGCTTCGCGTCGCGGAGGCTTTGCCCCCGCTCCGCTCGCGCTCGTACCGCTGTGGCTCATCGTTCTATTTAGGTGTCAACACTTAGATCGTGCGTACCGATAAAATAGAAGATTGAACATCACGGTATCCAAATATCTACAAATCAAAATTCGGTATTTGCAACCAATAGTGTTATTTGAAGCATAGTAGCAAACCCAGCATCCAACACCCCCCAACTGTCAGGGTCATGACCGATGACATATGTGTCATACATGTCATACGTGTCATACCTGTCAGACATGTCATACCATGTCATGTCATATATTATTATGACAGTCGACAGTATGGTCGATCATGACCGTACATGTCGAGTCGCGTCATATATCAATATGACAGTCGTCAGTACGGTCGACGATGACTGTACATGTCGCCAGATGATAATGTCATATCATCAGGCATCCCTGTCATCGAGAGTTCGTATGTCGAACTCGAAGATGGCAAAGCAAAGATACATCTTGAATACAAACAAGAACCATCTTGGCTTTCAGCATGCGCGGAACTCGCATGCGCAGCATGAACGAACTAGTCGTTATTACCATGCTGGTCGTTCAACCTACGTCTCGGGTTCACAACCCAATGGCGGTACCATCTAAGATGATGGGAGACGTATGGTACAAAAGTGAGGAAGCGTTGTGCTTCAGCAGATCTTCTTACAGAGACTGCACTCACAAACCCGCTCATCCGTACACTTGCATTGCTGTCCAACTTTGCAGTGTTTATTTGTATACTGATAATATATTCACGGCGCCTGTTTATCTCGCCGTATCACCAACACATTTCAGTCCAGTGGGGAAAGGGCGAAGCCCCCCCTCCTCTCCCCCCAAAAATAAAAATGTAATGTAAGCGGCCATGGGCCCAGCTCATACGGTTCGACGTTCATGACAGTGTCATCAACCTTCATTCTCGCAGATTTGCGTGTCACCGAGTCTCAATTCTCATGTCTGATGTGTCCTTGGCGACCACATCCAAATATTTAAACAGGTTTTATATTATAAATTATTTATCTTAAATTTATCATAATAAGCGTGACAGATCAAACAGCGACGCATGACGCTGACGATGATTATCAAAAAGCGTCATGCATGATGGATGATGACAGCGAACGAAAGCGTCATGCATGATGACAACGATCAAGAAGCGTCTACACGATGACAGCGTCTACCAATGACAGCAAAGGGGCGACAACCTAATGATTATGATTTCCCCCAAAACATTTATACACAAAAGTTTGACATAAAAACCAGATTTTTCAAAGATGTGACAAACTCCCGCTTTACTGTCGTGTCATGTCATGTCGTGTTACTGTCATAATTAAAAAGAGCGCGAGCGCAAAAAGCGTGACAGTCGAAAAGCGTCAAAGCTAAAAGCGTCAAAGCGTCAAAGAATAAAATTTAATAAATAATAAGCCGTCGATTCCCCTACGGGTCACGGCCACCCCTGTGGGGGGGAGGGGAGGTTTTCCCCCACACACCCCCCCCCAAAAAAATGTGAGAAGCAGCTTGCTTTCCATCGGAGTTCGGCCAGCCCATACAGCTGACGTTCATGGTCGATTCCCCTACGGGTCACGGCCACCCCAGTGGGGGAGTCCCCCCACACCCCCCAAAAACAAATGTGGAGCGACTTGATTTTCATCGCGATACGGGCTCGGCCAGCCCATACAGTACTGTACAGCTGACGTTCATTTCATTGTCATCAACTTTCATTCTCGAAGCTTTACGCTTGACAGACTGCGTCTCATGTCATGTCATACGTCTAACGCCTTATGTGTCAATACAGTTCTTTCCTCGCATCCTTCCAGAGATGCCACGTGTAGTACTTGTGATAGCCTCTGCTCTTTATCTTTAGGACCATAGCAAATCACCTTACCTTACCTCCGCACGCAGGTGCAGCAGGGTTGGACCCCCCAACTTGGGGGGTCCGTGGATTTCGTGGATGCATACTCACATAGTAATCGCGAGGATCGAACACGATTGTAAACCATGAGGGGAGGTAGGCAATTTAATTTAGATTATTTCTCTCTACATTTAGATTGTTGCCCGAGCATGAAAGGAGTCGTGAAAGGACCACCGGTCATAGCCGGATGACATCAAGAAAACTTAATCTAAAATCAACATGAACAAAGAGTTAATCTAAAATCAGCAAGAAATAATCTAAATTAAATATTTTTCCGGGGGGGAGGGGTGGTGGGGACTGGGGGATCCGTGGGCTTCACGGTAGGCGTGTAATAGATGAGGTGTTTTGAACATTGGGAACAATCTAGGGACATGCCCCCCCCGTACCACCGCCTCACCCGCGTCGACCGGGAACAAGTGGTAAGTCGACTGGTGACATTCTCTAATCTCATTGCCATGCCATGCCATGCCATGCCATGCCATGCCATGCCATGCCATGCCATGCCATGCCATGCCATGCCATGCGATGGTCGATGGCGGAGGGAATTGGAAAAGAAAAATTCAACAGAGGCTGCGCTTGCGGTTCATCCTTCGTCACGAAGGGGATTGTATTTATATTTATAGGGGGTACGTGAACGTACAAGTGGGGAAAAATCAATCTCAAATCACCATACAAAATGTGATGTGGGCAATGAAGGTTAATTAAAAACAGCGTGAGCGAAATGTAGTATATGTCTTATTAGTGACTTTCCCGCAAATTTCGGCAGCCAATTCTTTCGCTAGTCCGACGTCAGGAGATGCCGCATTTTTCGGGGACACGTCGGTCCACGTCGGATCGGCTGCCGATTTGCTCAATTCGCTCGTGAGAATTCGCTTGAATTCGCTCGATCGAGGCCAAATTCGAACGAAATGAGAACTCAATTCGGCAGCGACTCAATTCGCTCGGCTGACTGTACAACATGAATATTCGATTCAGACCCAACCAAAATTGGCGCTCGCAGACTTCACCAGTAACATCGGACGTTTGCAACAAGATGGATATTGTATGCCCACGTCGGACTAGCGAAAGAATTGGGCTGCCGAATTTGCGGGAAACTCTCGATTGGGTTAAAAAGGGCGTGAGCGCGAAAAGCGTGACAGTCGAAAAGCGTGACAGAAAAAGCGTGACACAAATCAGCGTTCGTTTTGGAATACCTGGTCTGAACGAAATGAAGTCTCTAAATAAAAAGAGCGTGAGCCCAAAAAGCGTGACAGTCGAAAAGCGTGACACAAATCAGTGTTCGTTTTGGAATACCTGGTCTCAACGAAATGAAGTCTCTAAATAAAAAGAGCGTGAGCGCGAAAAGCGTGATAAAATTTAATAAATAATAAGCCGTCGATTCCCTGTGTGTGTGTGGGGGGTTCCCCTACCCCCAAAAAATGAGAAGCGACTTGATTTCCATCGGAGTTAGCGTATACTACGCATTCATGGTCGATTCCCCTACGGGTCGGCCGCGGTGGGGGGGTCCCCCCCCCCAAAAAAAAATGTGAGAAGCAGTTGATTTCCATCGCGGCTCGGCCAGCCCATACTGTGTCACAGCTGACGTTCATGACAGTGTCATCAACTTTCATTCTCGAAGCTTTACGCTTTACAGACTGTGTCTCTTGTCATGTCATACGTCTAACGTCTTATGTGTCAATTTCCAGTCGACCACATCCAAATATTTATACCGTCAATAAAGTCTTCATCTTATTTTATTTAATACTACAATGCTGAGTTATATTTATACTCAACAGTCGTGAAACTGTGCAATTCCAATAAAATAAAATTAAAATTAAATATTCACCAATTAAATATAAAAAGGCTTTGTATTGAATATTCTAAGTATCAAATTATATACTGCCGCGTGCGACACATACTTATCCACGACTTACAAATCGTTTCGCAGTTTTCATCTACGACGCTAAAGTGCGTAACAGGGGTTAAATTGGGTGGGTGTAACGCGTCTCGCTCGAAAAGCGTGACGCTCGAAAAGCGTGACGCTCGAAAAGCGTGACGCTCGAAAAGCGTGACACAAAGCAGTGTTCGTTTTGGAATAGCTGGTTTTCGGCGAAATGAACCTTTAAAAATTTATACACAAAAGCGTGACATAAAAAACCGGATTTTTCAAAGAGAGGGACAATCTAAAGATTTTTCCCCAATACCCGATTCGTCAAATTTGTACATAGTGACACTATATATCGTATAAATAATAATATGGTATGCTGCACACACCGACACATGATTCGTCAAATTTCGAAATCGCAGTAATGAGCTCCCCGCTATAAAAGGCAACTACGTATCCTTTCGCCGAACGTGTCTCTTTTTATATATTGTTTGTATCGACATCTCACATCTGAGCTCCGTACTCGCCGCCGCTAAAATCTGTAAACGATTCTTTGTGACGGGGGTTGGCCAATGAAACAGCAAGTCGAAGTGGACGACAGCAAAGGGGGGGCATTTATAAATGCGTCTGAGAGCGACATAGACAGCCCGCCAATGGTGCGAGCCGGCTACGGCTTCTTTAATATATATTGCTGAAATCTGTATAGGCAGCCCTGACCGGGAGTCCCGGTGCAGGCCCCTATGACAGATTCCTAGGTAGCCAACACTGGACCGTGACTGATCCGTAAGCCTGTGCTGTGACACACCGAGTGTCACAGGTAGCTAGACTCGAGACCGTTCCGACTCCGTGACCGTTCCGGGTATATCTAGCTTAGGGTTTATTTCTTATGAGAGTTTATCTATATTGGTTCACTGACTGTCTGATATCTTGAACCGGGATATTCCAGTAGGTCGTGGACCCATTCCACGCTATATTCCACAGCTAGTTTGGCCATGATTGGCTAAAGCAGCCGCTTGGAGAGGTGGTGCGCGACGGCGCGTTTGGGGACTCACGGGAATTTTGAGATGAGCTGTTTGCGGTGAGCGTCTTTGAGCCGCAGCTATGGGGGTTCGACCTGGACCGGGCCTAGTCGACGCAATGTTCATTTACGGTATTACGCTTGCCCTGATCCCGCTTGCTGCCGATTTTTGGGCTGGTGGCTCGAGCACCTTCGACCTCGACGACGTCTTCCAGTGCCCCTCGCTCGCATGGCTCTACCGCTCCTTCCGTGACTGTGACGTCGCATCTTCCCAACATTACCCGAACGCGCCCCGGCGTACCACCTCCCAACAGGCTTTCAAAGTTATGGGAGTTACCACAAGAGCTAAGAAGTCCCTCACGAGGGACAGCGACATTGATGCCTCGCTGAGGCTTATTGACGGGGTTCGGAACAGCCCGACGGTGCGGACACCGACTGTTCCGACCCCCGACCCTGCTTCGAATGGGGACGCAGACGTGGCCATCAGGCGTTACTTGCAGGAGCAGGCGAGGCTGACCGACGAGATCTACAAGGCACGTCTGCATCGTGCCTGGGCCAAGAGCATCCGCGAGGACGTTCTTGGTGACAAGAAGCATCATTTCCGCGGTACGGACGACGCTGGCCTTCTGTCCGACCTGGTGGTGCAGCTACGTACGGAGTTCGAGTCTGCTGGGTTGGAGTTGAAGTCCTTTGATCTCGACGACCCCCTTACCCCGGTTGTGAGCCGGGTGAATGGCCTCCTATACGACGTGCTGGCTCTCGTGGTTGAGAAGCACAGCAACGCGTATGTCTGGCTCACTGGTACGGATGCTTCGTCTGACCGAGATGGCCGGCGGGCTCTGGTCGACATCATCAAGGGCTGCGTACCGGTGGCGCTGCGGGAGTCGCAGCAAGAGGAGCATGCGGCCTTGCGTTACCCCGCGAACGTGGACCCGCAGCCGATCTTGGCGCGGGAGCAACGTTTGGTGCGGGACAACAGGGCCTCCGACTGGACGCCTACGGAGGCTACGCGTAAGCTGAGCCTGTACACCAGGCTTGACCCGGCGTTCTACGCTGCGGTCAAGGTGCGCTACCCCATGGCTGCTGACTTGGCCCATGTACCGTTGGCCTCACTCCGCTCCATGGTGGTAGAGATCTACCAGGCTTGGGCTCAGACTGACACGGGGAAGGCGGCTTCTGGAGCGGACGGCATCTCCGCGCACCTCTCCAGCAGCGAGTACGACGCCCTCCTCGTGAAGATCACGGAGCTGAAGGAGCTGGTACAGCGGCAGCACGGGGAGGGCGCTCCGGTAGTGCGGCAACAGCGGGACAAGCAGCGGCAACAGCAGCAGCAGCGTGCGCAGCAGCCGAGGGGCTACCGTATGGGGCAGCACAAGGTGCCGCCCGTGGGATTCGACCGGGACGACCAGCGAGCGAAGCCGTTCTGCGGCAGGTGCAAGAAGGCGGGCAAAGGTGAGAGCTATCACTTCTACCGCGACTGCCCGTTGGGCGGGCGCCAACACCCGCCCACCTCTGCCGCGGCATTCTGCATTCCTATCGACGAGGAGGACGCGGAGGGCGTGCATGCACTTGCCATGTGTGCGCTCTTTCAGCAGGCAGCGGACGATGGCGCGGAGTCCTTTGCTCGTGCGGCTGCCGCGTACGGGCCGCCTGCGGTGCTTTGTGCGGGAGCGGTGGGCGGCATCGACGTGTCCGCCTACGGCTTCGCGGTGGAGCAGCAGTCAGCTTCCGACGAGCCCGTAGGAGACGACATTCTTCGACGGCTCGACGATCTTGCCGCGGAGGTTCACTCCGCGGCCAATCACCAGGTGCACTTCACACACGCATCTTTCCCGCCTCCTGACGGCATCGGGCAGCAGGCTTCGGCTCTGGTGTGCGGACCCGCTACGGCGGGGACCACGCCGGAGGAGCAGGTTCCGGCAGGTGGTGCGGCGGCATTGGCATCCGCCGTGCCGGCCCCTGCTATGCCTGTCTCGCAGGGAAAGGATGTGAAACCCGCGCCACTGCAATCGGCGCGGGTAACCACCACAGCGGACGCGGACGGTGAGTTCGCTGGGTTCGTTCAGACCGTGAACCACGCCGCCATCGGGCAGATTGACCTCACGGGTTACGACACGGACGATTACGAGGACCTCGCCGACGGCAGCTTCATCGTGAAGCCGCGGACTCCGGCCATTTCGGCAAATCATGCGTCGGAGCCCGCGACCCACGTGCCTCCGTCTGGTGGTGCATCACGCACCTACGGTTGTGGCAAGCCGCCATGGGGCTTCCCCGCACACGCGGGCCCGTGGGGATTTCATTACTTTGTCTCTCTCATTCTTTTCATCTCGATCATGGGTGTGGGGGCAGCCGCCTACACGGCGGCCAATGACATCGACTCTGTACAGGTATCGGGTCGGGCTGCACCGCAGCCTGTGCTGTGCAGGGGAGACTTGTGCATCTACCCCGGTATATCCGAGCTGGACCCCGTCACTCTGGATGCAGTACTGCACTCCCTGGGTGCTGCGACGGTGGTTCACCGGCCGCCTGACCCACTGGAGAGCAGTGCTGCAAGCTACTACCGTGGACATTGTGGTGACGGTGCTCCTCTGGACTTTGACCCCGAGTAGCTTTACTTCTGGCTGTGGCAGTACACCACTCTGGTGGTGTGCTGAGATGTGCTTTGACCTCAACATGGTCTTCAAATTTGGTTTATGCTTTACTTTGACATCTACAATCTTCAATCTGGTTTGCTGCCACAGTGCTTTTCAGTAGTTTAGCAGGACCTGAGTACCTGTATATTTCTGCACTTGTGCCGGCTAGAGGGTTTCGATTTGTGTATCAGAATGGCGCAGTTGAAATAGCAGTTAGGTTTGTCACCCTAGCTCCTACCCTAACTTATCTTGACTTTTCTGACTTACCTGTCAGTCACCACCCACAGTGCTGGGGTGGTGTGCTGAAATCTGTATAGGCAGCCCTGACCGGGAGTCCCGGTGCAGGCCCCTATGACAGATTCCTAGGTAGCCAACACTGGACCGTGACTGATCCGTAAGCCTGTGCTGTGACACACCGAGTGTCACAGGTAGCTAGACTCGAGACCGTTCCGACTCCGTGACCGTTCCGGGTATATCTAGCTTAGGGTTTATTTCTTATGAGAGTTTATCTATATTGGTTCACTGACTGTCTGATATCTTGAACCGGGATATTCCAGTATATATTTCATTTATTTCAAAATTGGGGCATCCATTTCAGATTCGTCCTCCCGTTTATATATTTTATACTACAGGAAAACTCATGTGTCCTGAGTCACAGACACAGTCGAGGGCACTGATCACAGAGCACACCTCGCCTAGTTCTAGTGCACAGTGCACTAACATCAGGGTGCGTTACATCAGTGCACACAGTCGAGGGCACTGATCACAGAGCACACCTCGCCTAATAATTCTAGTGCACAGTGCACTAACATCAGGGTGCGTTACATCAGTGCACACAGTCGAGTGCACTGATCACAGAGCACACCTCACAGGGCAATTTTTCTATGACCCCGTGGGAGAATCTCTTTTTTTTTTTTTTAATGTGCTCGCCGGCGGCGAAAATCGTTGTTTTTGGGCCATTTTGAGTGCGCGGGTGCTAGAGGAATTTGATATAAGCTCGGGATCGCGTGTTTGAAGTTCGTGGGATCTTTTGGGGACCCTCACTAAACACTTTGTCGAAGAAATAATGAGAAAAAATTATTTGGGTGCTCGCCGGGGGCCAAAATGGCTGTTTCTGGGGCCTGGACAGGCCATTTTGAGTGCGCGGGTGCTAGAGGAATCGGATATAAGATCGGGATCGCGTGTTTGAAGTTCGTGGGATCTTTTGGGGACCCTCACTAAACACTTTGTCGACGAAATAATGAGAAAAAAATATTTGGGTGCTCGCCGG
>LGRX02021856.1:0-16091 GCA_001247695.2 Cymbomonas tetramitiformis
ATGAGAAGTTCAAGGTTTAAACCACGAAATCTCGATCATAGCGAAACTCGACCATGGTCGAGATTTCTCAACTACGTTTCGCTATAGATCCCCGGAATATTCTGCCTACGTGGGGGGGGGATATCCGCGTCCCGTCAGCGTTCAGATCGTGGTCGAGTTTCGCTATGAAAAATTGAACTCGACCACGAAATTTCGATTTTTCGTGGGTGAGTTCGATTTTTCATAGCGAAACTCGACCACGATCTCAACCACGGTCTCAACCACGGTATGTCATCACGATGTCAGCAGATGTTCCGTGGAGTCGCGTTCGAATTTTCGACATCTCGGTTACACGAGCGCGTCAGTCGAGTCGATCTGTGAATTTCCCAAATTAATTTTTCAATTCTACATCTGCTGCATGTGGATGACGATGGCTGACGAACTCGACATTTCATAGCGAAACTCAACCACGAAATCTCGACCAAGCCCCCCCCCGTGGTCGAGATTTTCATAGCGAAACTCGACCGAGGTAAAAAAGTGTCTCACGTTACCAGACACGTCGGCTCACACGCTGTCGCAGACGTGTACAAAATATTCCTTCGCTAACCAAGTTTCGCTATAAAAAATCGAACTCAACCACAAAACTCGACCGTGGTCGAGATTTTCATAGCGAAACTCAACCGAGGTCTCAACCACGAAATTTCGGGTCTCACGATCAAAAATCCGAAACGAAGCGTCCGATCGAAAATTCTTTCCATCGTGTCCGCGAAACGCAGTGATGACACCTTGGTTTAAACCACGGTTTTCATTTCGTGGTTTAAAACCTTGAACTTCTCATGAGATTTCGTGGTTGAACTCAACCACGTTTTGTCGAGTTCGTCAGCCATCGTCATCCAGATGCAGCAGATGTAGAATTGAAAAATTAATTTGGGAAATTCACAGATCGACTCGAATGACGCGCTCGTGTAACCGAGATGTCGATGTCGCGTCACGGGGTGATGACCGAAATCGAAAAATCGAAAACCGAATTCGACTCTGCTGACATCGTGATGACATACCGTCGCGTGGTTGAGACCGTGGTTAAGATCGTGGAGTTCAACAACGAAAAGGCGAACTCAACCACGAAAAATCGCGAAATTTCGTCGAACTCAACCACGAAATGGACGCTGACGCGACGCGGATATCCCCCCCCACACGTAGGCAGAATATTCCGGGGATCTATTCCAAACCGTGGTTGAGTTCGACAAACCGTGGTTGAGTTCGACCATGGTCGAAATTCCGTGGTTTCCGGGTAGACCTTCTCATAAGTTTCTAAATAAGTTTTTCTAACGCACCTCAAAGGAAGCAAAGCCGTCAATAACAATCATATCAACCACACGACAGAGTCAGTTGAACAGTGTAAACTTCAAAGGCGATCGAGCTGGCGATCGTTTGCGCGCAGTCCGAGTCCTAAAAACTTTTTGTCACGGTGCACCTCACGTCTGACTACCAAGGCGAACGATATTGCCTGGTAAGACTCTTTCATCACCGGAGTCGTTGAAGCTTCATAGGCCCGGCGGATCTTGAAACTAGCTCAATTTGAAGTCCGATAGTCTTTCTTCCAGGCGTCATAGCTGCTAAAAGTGATTACTCCCAGAGTTTCCCAACTAATAGAATTGTACACAACGAGAGACACACGTTCCTTGTGACGAGGGTTCTGATAGCTTGCTCGATCATAGTTCGACTCAATTTCAGTCCATTCAACATTCTTCGCATGTACTGCGGCGTTACCGTGAATTAGTTTCAGGAAAGGGTCTGAAAGATTCTGGTAGGTTGACACCAGTGACACCGCCGCGCTGCTTTAACATGTTACGAAAAGTTCTGGTAGAAGTGTTTATATCTGATCGTTGACACATTCATTTCTGTGCTTTGATAACATTGATTTACCCCCTAACAAGTCAGTCTGACTACTTTAACTACTACGATGAAGTAAACACGGCTGTCCGAGGACCGTGCACGAACCATGGAAGTCTTTCTCGCGCATGCAGTTTTCAGTATTCTTTAACGATCGTTAAATCACGTTTTTGCTCATATTCGTCTACCTTATAGTTTGTTTAAACCAGTGAACATTGACACTTTGTTCAGAGTCTTCATTCATGGTCGTCTGTTACAAACAGCTTTGAACGGTGAGAATGATAACGAAGGAGTTCTTTAAACCGAATGCTGTTCACGACGAAGTTCATACCGTTCCGAGCTTAACTTCTTTGCTGCCGAAAACCTTTCGGGAAGGCATCGCGCAGTCCAGGCCTGGAGCCGCCAACGTTGCCATTCGAAGCCCTGTTGATTTCAAGATAGCATCAATAGGCGACTTCAGCCTCTCGGCGGGCCTGCCACTGAGACTTCCACTGCCAGGACTGGTCTCGATGCCTTTCATTTTTATGTAAATTCTATCACACTTGTGTGGCGCGTATTAGTATGTGTATGTTTGCTTACTCCGTCGAACCCGGGAACCAGTGGTAAACATGCACTGAGGTTGAAACGTGAAGTGCATGTAATATCGCAAGTTCGGCAGTGAATCCAGCCTTTGGAGCAAGCTCAGACTGTCTTGCATGCTGCTATGCACTCGGTTTTTGGCGTGCGTGCCGCGCTGTCTTGTCACGCCCCCGCCCGAGGCTTTCTTGAATGTTTCTGACATTCACTGGGATGATGCCCGTGAGTTGCCTTTTGTCAGTGGGCCTTAGCATTATATTGCTGCTTTGAGAAACTTCACTGATCCGCCTGTGTGCCGCCACCTTGGCAATCCGACGTAGCAACAAGGGACTGTTTGAAACCCCAGTGCTATCAACGGACGTTACTACGATTTCACACAGGTTGCCAGGTGCTGAAGGGAATTTTGCGAACTGTAAAGACTCAGACTGCTGGCATCGCCCAGCGCCAATTTGGGTTGCTTGGACTATTCGATTGATACGATGAAAAGTTTCCTGGTTCATATGCTTTTCAGCCTGAATCGAGGGGCATGATATTGGATACGATGGATATGCACAAGTGCTAGTGCTCACTTTCTTTTTGCCAGGTTTCCCGCCCCGGAGTGGTAGCTGACTAGATTGCATGACGCACCTTCTAAGCACTGCCATGCCTAGCTGACTATTAACCATCTTCTATTCTCAGAAACATACCAGCTACAAGAGGGATGATTCTCTTCAACGAGGAATATTACACCGACGTTGTAGCGTGTCTGGGACTTGGAAGCACTTACCATGTACAATTTGCACGTTATATATAATTATGCAGACTCAGATTATTGGTTCCAAGGACTGCAATCCTCCTGACCTTTGGCCCCATGCTGCTCCGAAGTGTAAAGTACTACCTCGGAGCTAATAATAGTGCTGTGACCTCGGAGCCTATTTCAGAGGGGGGCAGCTTATTGCTCGGTCCCACAAATATGCAGCCGCGTTGCAGGAAGCACACGTTTAAAGTATCCCCCGGCACCATCGTGAAACGCAGCCTCCACGGGATTTTTTGCATGCATGCAACTCGAAAGTGTCGGTACCCGGACGTGCATGGCAGCGGCACAGTCTGCCCTAGAACCAGATGCTCAATTCGTTTTTCTTTCGTTTTTCTTCATACCTTGAAACTGTGTCATCTTCTTTCAACTTCAATGGAGCAACTGTCAGAGGCATTATCACCTCTTCCTCAGTGGGTTCGGGATCCTGGATGCACGCAGCCAGGCCGCGAGCTTTTCAGTTTGACTTTCCGTCGCAGCAGGATGTAGGAGTACAAGTACTGATGATGTGAGATGTGGTGTTTGCACCTCGGACTTAATAAGACCCGGGGACTTGCTGTTCCAAGGCGGTTTCAGTCTTTGCGGTTTTGCTCTCACTGAATTGTGGACAAATAATAATGAAACTGACAAAACACTCTGTCGTGGCGCATGCTTGCCAGGTCCACCATGATACGACTACTGTGGCATAACATACACCTCACTCGAACTTCGACAGTGTCGTTTATGTGCTTCTTCATTTATGTTTTGTTCAAGATACCAAGTGTCTACGGTGCGTTCAAGGCACTTCATGATGGCTTATCAATCATATAGATATTTTGTCAGAGTCTTTGGAGGTATCATTAACTTTGTGGACAAAGCTACACCTGTTGTAATACGAATGGATTTGACGGACGTACAAGGCACTTGTATATCTTTTTGGAACTGCTGTGACTGCATTATCATAGCCTTTTCTTTGGCAATATCTCCGACGTGAAGTGTTAGGTAGCCCTAGGTCAATAACCTATTGATAGTTGGACATCTGAAAAACCCTGAAGTATTTGTATTTGTCATGCATCTCGCAGCGTGCGGTTCCGGCGAACGCGTTACGTGGAGCGCGTTCACGACACGAGAATGTTGCGCTGAAAGCAGTGTAAACCGGTGGGATTACTCCACTGATGGAGAATCTGGAAACGTGAAGGTTTTGATCGGACATCTCAATAGTAATATGTATTACACATCCACCGCATGTGAGTATGTACAAGGGGGAAGCTGCAGTGGACCTGCATGTGCCGGAGGCAGTAATAACAACAACTGTGAGGACAGTGGTTATGATTCTTCCTTGTCAAATACAAGATTGTGCTTGAAGATGACATGTAACAATTATTTGTATAGCTGCGAAGTTGACTTTTGGAGGGTTTCATTCAGTACAAGCGGTGCGCCCCTGCCAACAGGCTCCCTGGACCCAGCGAATAACATGTTGCACACTCATTGTCATTTTCCTTGCAATGGTGTTTGGGTTATTGCAATGGTAGGTGTTTGATTCCCGGTACAGTCTTAGGACATTTTCTGCCGTTGAGCTCTAGAAGCAAGGATATGTGATCGTTGTCGATCATTGGGGGTTTGGATCACAACAGAGTCCCCGGCCCTTCCCGCTTCATTGCAGTGCAGATGAACACAAGTTGATCAGAATGAGCATTGTGCCCCAAGCTATTTCAATCTGCTTGGAGGTACATAATTATGTGATTTGGTACGGATGACTGTAAGCTTATTCAGGGAGGGATTTGAACATGCTGCGCACTCTTTTATCAAGCTTGTTGTGAATCCAAGTGATCACAAAATCTGAAGCGTGACATGCGTGATAGGCTTGAAAGTGGTCGTCAGACTCGGTGTTGAATTAACGCTAAGGGCATGTGTCAATATCTTTAATGCAGATTGCGCTAATGGTTGCCCTTCCTACTGGGTTGGTAATGGTTATTGCAACTCCGAATGCAATAATTACGCTTGCAACTACGACAATGGTGATTGTGTGTCATCTCCTCCCCCTCCATCTCCTCCCCCTCCATCTCCTCCTCCTCCTCGTCCACCACCCGTCAGCTCAGACTCCACATCCTCCTCCTCTTCGTATTGTCAGGATTATAGCATATATTCGGAGGATGATTGTGCCGTCAAATGCTCAAACAACTACGCTTGGTCGGGTGCTAATTACGGCATTTACAATTACCGGTGTATGTGTTCTTACGGAAGCTTTTCTTGTGAGGATCCTAATTATTCCTCGTCTGATGGTAGTTCACCCTCATCTGACGGTAATTCAAATGCTGGCGCAATAGCGGGAGGTGTAGTCGGCACACTTGTGTTCCTGGGGATTGCTGGAGGGGGCACCGCGTATTATTTGAAGAAGCGCAAGCTAAAGCAATCATCGCAAGCTAATCCTGGTAGGTGGCAATCCCCATGATGCTCCTTATGCAAACATTGCAAACAACTTTCTTTCTTGTTCTGATAAGCATGGTTGATGTCCTACGACTGTTGATGAGATGTGTTGTATATCTGCTCAGTGTTATGTACACTCCGAGCGTTAAACGACCGTGTGCATGTTATCGTTGATCAGCAGTTCAGCACGACCATGAAAATTGCTCGTGTGATGCGGAGATGCGCTGGCTTTGACACACGTGCCGCTGAACTTGGGTCTAGTCGATCAGCATGCTTGTTTTGGCCATCCATTCCCCGTCCGTAAATAGTAAGCAAGCTCAATATCGGTCCATACTTGAGTCAGTGCATTCTTCGGCCTGTTCTCATTAAGCAATCGGCAAGGGACCTGATGAATTAGCTTGTCTTCTGAGTATGCATGTAGCCATTCCATTATGCAACAGCAACGTGAATATTCTGCAAGTTACTGATCATATATAGCAAATTGTGATGTCGATAGTCTTGATAGATGGTACCACAGTCCTAGGTCTGGTCTCATTCAGAAATCAGCAAGGTACCTGATGATTTAGCTTATCTTTTGGGTGGGCATTTATCTATTCAGTTGCGCAAAGATAACATGCATTTTTTACAAGTTACTGATCATGTTGAATTGTGATGTCGAGGGTGTTGATAGATGCTATCGTTGCGGAAGAAGGTGGTGCAAGCTCTGTGGCTCTTCCAGCCGTTCCAGCTGTTGCCATGACAGCGTGGACTTCAAATGATCCATCCAACAGTTCAAATTATCCAAACCACATGCAGTCAAGTGATAATGTGGTACCGCTTCATACCAATTCATACCGTTTTGTAAAACATGAGGACGGCAGTACGCAACCACCGCCCATGCCACCATCTGTGCCACCAGCAGCTATGGCACCAGACGTGGCAGAGAAGCGTGCCATGCTCGAGGCATTCTATCAAAAGCACAGCCCCGCACAAGTTGCAATGGTTGGCACCATCATGAATGCGTACACCGTACAGGAAATTCAGGAGAGTTGCATGCAGAAATACGGCGCCGATCCTTTCCAACCAGCACCTCCGCCAGCACCATCATCAACAGGGCGGAAAAAGCTTCCGGATATTTAGGTGTCGGTAGGTCATTATATTTTCATTGTCGCATGCATGATGGAGCATTGACAATTTGTTCCAATTTGACCATGTTACGCATCATCATAGTTTGAAAGTTGGTTTTGATAACAAATATTTTTTTGCTGTATCCGGATTCTATTTGTAGCATGGTTGATTTTAGGTGTCGTTGTTTATATTCACTAATGTTGTATCTCACACATGTCGCCATGCTAGCATTGTCAAACAGCATACATACGTAAGTAAATGCACAGGATCAACTTTTATAGGTATGCCTTGCTTGGAGTTTTGGGCCCGCGCCCACGCTTTACTCCGGTGGGGGGGGGTGAGGATTCACATCGGATCCCCCCCGGCCTGACTTGCCTTTCGGGTCTTGGGGGGTTCGGACCCCCTCCCACCCCCCCAAGACTCTTGGGTGTAAATTGCCTCCCCCCCCGGGCAAAGCGTGGGTAGTCTTGGATCAAAGGAAAATCGTGATTAATAATTGGATTCATGATATTAATCCCAATCAAATCGATTTCAAAATCGTAATAATTGAATCGATAACGAAACTGAAGTGAAGTCCTATCCATGTTTCGGATGAAGACCCACATAATGATCACGCGAACCCGCTGAATTATCACATGGACCCGCTGAATAATTGCATGGACCCGCTGAATAACCATATGGACCCACATAATAATCACGCGGACCCACGAATTATCGCATGGACCCTGAATAATCACACGGACCCGCTGAATAACCATATAGACCGCTGAATATTCACACATGGACCCGCATGACAATCACATGGACCCGCTTAATAGCCACTTGGACCCGCTGAACGGATCGCATGGACCCGCAAGAAAATCATATGGGCTCGTTTAATAACGATAAAAGAGCCTTCCTCATGGCCCCTGGGGAAGATGCATGCACCACAAACGACGCGCCTTGGCGGCTCTATACCGCACATATCGGGGCGGGATAATAAGGTAGTGTGGTTCTGAAGATATATCGAGGGCTTCATAGCTGAGCGGATCGGAGAGATGGCGCCATTCAACAGCCTGTACCAACTCGAGACCAGCACACATGTCGTGCAGCTCAGCGAGCACCTCCACCAAGTCGAATGGGTAGTGTCAAGATAGTGTCGGGCGGTTGGCGAAGGGCAGTGAGAGCGGTCAGGCCGCCCTCAGAGGCGGCCATACATGACAATAACACTCACATGCCTTCTGGATGATTTTGGAAATTCAAGTCGATTCGTACTCCTGAACACCGTCACTTGGTCGTAAAGCATTTGAAAAAGCTGGGGCACACGTCCGACTCGATTCTGACCGAATTGCCCAAGTTTTTCGGGCAGCGACGTATCGATGATCATACGGATCCGCTTAACAGTCGCATGGACCCGCAGAATAGTCACGGTATCACGCGGACCCGCCCGCTTAATGCCCACATGGACCCGCTGAATAATCACATGGAACCGCTAAATTGTCGCTTGGACCCTCCTAACCACCACATGGGCCTGCAAATATATCGAGCAAACCGCACAGCAGTACCAATGAAACTGTGGACAATAGGGTATAGAAACTGTGGAATATTGCCTAAATAAACAGCCGCTTGCGTAAGGCACTCTGCGGCGACGTTCCGCATATCGACATGGCACTCTTCGCTATAAATTTACCATCAGTACACACGCACAAGCCATACAGGTAGGCGCGAACGATCGTCGCTTCAACAATACGTAGTCCCTCGAAGTGACCCTAAATAATTGGGTTTGGATTTTAAATTACTTAAACTCAATACATGCCAAACAGCCAAGGGCTTCCCGTGCGCTCTAACGCATGAAACCTTGCGCACATATTGCCAACATATATATATATATATGGTTGTGTGTGTGTGTATATATATCTCTCTCTCTTTAAGTTACCCGAAGCTCAAGGTCTGAGATATCTTGATGTGCGCGAAACGAACAATTTATTTCTGTCGCAGATTTCTTGACTTTCTTGGGTTTGGGTTCGAATGTACCCAAACCCAATACACCCCTGGCATTGTTGTTTTGTTAATCGGTTTTGGGTATCGACAAAACTCCGTTGACGACAAACATACTGGCCGTCGATTTAATTCTTTCTTGATTGTTTTGTTTGTCGATGACAACGATTGACCGATAGGATTAATTCATTACGATTGTCGATTGTCGATTCGGCCATGGAAGCGTCAGGCATCCATTGACTAATTACCAGTTGTTTGTCGGCCGTTCGATTCACGATTCACCGATACTGGCAGTGATGCTGAAGTCTGCGCCGAAAATTGCCAGCATGTGTTTTGGTAACAGTCGTAATTGTCCGTTTCGTCGCTTTCAAGACGAAGAGGAAGAACATCCGTATTTTCTAATTCTCTATTCTGCGACCCGAGGATGTCTGAACAGCGCGATATCGGCTGCTACATATGCACGCTGAAGGAGCTCACGCGATACGCATGTGTGAACAGCACTGCGAAAGACATGTGGATAGAGAAGCGACGCGTCTGTCACAGATACAGAACACGTCTCTGGCGAAGTTCGGTTTCAAGAGAAACGTTGAACCCGAGGCAGTGAATGTGTAGTGTAGTGTAGTGTAGTGTAGTGTAGTGTAGTGTAGTGTAGTGTAGTGTAGTGTAGTGTAGTGTAGTGTAGTGTAGTGTAGTGTAGTGTAGTGTAGTGTAGTGTAGTGTAGTGTAGTGTAGTGTAGTGTAGTGTAGTGTAGTGTAGTGTAGTGTAGTGTAGTGTAGTGTAGTGTAGTGTAGTGTAGTGTAGTGTAGTGTAGTGTAGTGTAGTGTATATGTGTATCTCTCGTGCTGCATATGGCTGTGCTAGGATATGTGTGTATCTCCGTGTTGTGTGTTATGCCTATGCTAGGATATAGGTGTATCTGTGTGCGTGTGCTATGCCCGCGCTAGGATATGTGTGTATCTGTGTGTGTGTTATGCCTGTGCCTGAATATATGTGCATATCTGTGTATGCCTGTTGTGTAATGCCTATGCTAGAATATGTGTGTATCTCTAGTTGCGTGGGTTATGCTTGTGCTAGGGTATGTGTGTATCTCTGTGTGCGTGTGCTATGCCCGTGCTAAGATATGTGTTAGCATATGGCTATGGCATATTGTTTAAATATACCTTACTTTCAAGAGTGTTTATGGTATAGTAGAATATGTGGTTTAAAAGTACTATACCTTACTTTCAAAAGTGTTTCTGGTATGGTAGGATATGTGTGTATCTCAGTATGCTATATGCGTGTGTTATGCCTATGCTAGGAAAAGTGTCTATCTGCGTGCGTGTGCTATGCTTGTGCGAAAAAGAGTGTTTCTGGTATAACATGCTTGGGTAAAAGGTGTGCTCAGGAAGGAAATATTCGCGCAGTGGTAAGTTACGCTATGGCAAATTATCCATAGGGCTATTATTTCGGAGACACAGGTCGGCCCAGTTTCCAGAGGTGTCATGAGGCTGCGAAACTCAGGGGCCTCGGCTGAAAACTTTGCTGGCTTCCTTTTTGGTATGTGGAAGTCCGGCTCACCTGCTGCTGTCGCAGCCTTCGTTCGGCGGCTGGCCAGGAGAGGGCGCCTTGTAGGTGCCCTTAGCGCCCTTGCCAGTGGGCTCTCCAGTAGCAGCGGCTCCTCTCGTGCTGCGCCGACTTGGCTGGCGCCCTCCAGCACGCCTGGGTGTTGACGTGGGCGATGTTGGAGGTGAGCGTCCCGTGTTGGCGTTTTGCATCATGTTGAAATTTGAAGGCGAAAAGTGGAAATCTGACCGTTGGTGAAGTCAAATCTGTCATATTTGGCCAAATTCCCCAGAAAGCTCAGAAAAACTTTTGTTTGTTGCAGTGGAAGTCGTTGTGAAACAATAAAATTGCTTTTCACAGTGATACAGTAATACCTCACCTTTAAGGAAACAGGAATTTGGAGCCAGCCTAGCTTTTTCGTATTTTTCTGACCCCCCCCCCCCCTGCCAGCGTCAGCCTCTTACCGAAATTACTAACGAATAGGAAACGCGATTCGAGCGTCAGCCAGCCTCTTCTCTTAAATCCATTTCTTTTTAGGGACTGGAAAGCGCAGTCAGCCAGCGCATTCTCTTAAATTCACCATGGATCCGAGCAGTCGCCAGGCAACATAGTACTGTAGCTATCGTGCATTAACCAATAATCCTTAATAATAAACGCGGTGCAGAAAAAGCCTTTATTTGCCATTGAAAATTTCCAGAATTTCATGAAATATCGACTATAATTTCCTTAGATTCAGCTACAATTTCCTTAATAATAATGGAATTTTCTGATGTTCAGCTAGCCTTCGTTTCCTTAATATGACATTCTGATTTCCGTTAACGAAATGATTCGGCAGCCTTCATTTCCTTATTTGGGTACATTTTCTTAATGTTTTTTTCCAGCCCAGCTTTTTCCGCATTTTTCCGACCCCCCCCCGAAAAGCTGGCTGTTTCCTTAACCTAGCATTTCCTTAAATGTGAGGTATTACTGTATGCTGTTTCCGATGGGTAAATTTCCTGTCCTGGAGTGAAAATCTGGGAAAATGCGTAAATTTTTGGCGGCCATCCGGAAGCAATTCTGGCAGATCTGTCAGTCCTCAAGGGTGGAGACCAGCTTTAACCATTTAAAGATACAAAAAAATGTAAAACTATCCCTCCTGACGTCTGTCTCCTCCCATGTGGTCTGGTGAGCTCAAATTAGTCCAATTCTGAGTCTCTCGTGCCTCGGTGCCTGTCGGCCACCCCAATTTAAAATGTGGAGATCTATGAGGACCCAGGTGTCGGGGCCAGTTTCCAAACGTCAAAAAGTCATAAAGCAACGGCTAAAATGTTTTGATAACCGTTAAAACGGCCTCCGAGGTCCTCTTTTTCCAATCCGGCTAATTGACCACTTTTCACTCACGGGTCAAGGACCGTGTCTGTTCATCCCGGCAAAATCTGCTTTCGTGGCGGCTTCAGTTCCCACTTTCTGACAACTTTGCTGCACTGCCGTGTTGATAAAGCACCAGCACAAGGAAGGTTGTAGATCAATACCACTTCCAAGTGAAGCTGTTGTTAGCACTTGGCCATATCCGAGCAAGCTCAAGGGTCGGTCAGAGGTAAATCTGCTTCCAATCTTGGGGCACAGGTCCGTTTTTCGGCAATTTTGTAGTGTACAAAAGTTGCTATGTTCTAGATGAACAGTTGAACAAGACTACAATCGAGCAATTGCATTATCTTTGTGGCAGGAAATGTTGACCAGTGTTTTAACAGGGTGAGACACAGCTCTTCCAAATAATTACTTTAAGCTAGAACAGCCTCCACTGGGCTGCAATTAATGCCTTATACTTTCAGGGCGCGCATTTCAGATCTCTGATGGATCTGTCCTCTGTCGGCTGGCCAATCACAATCTACCACCTATACAAATCCTGGTCAGAGAATCTACACATTAATATCTCTGTCGCTAATCTAGTTGCCTCTGAGCCTCTTCCTCCGAGGGGCCAACTCAGATTCGTCGTCACTGTCGATCATTGTAATGGTGTTAACAGTCTCGGCAGGTTGACTCTTCAGCTTAGATTTGGTCTCCACAACTCGGGCTGGAGCACCACCAGATATGGCCTCAAACTTCTGCTCGGGGATAGGCTGATCCTCTGTCTGAACGGGTGATGTCGGGGATGTGCCCTTTGGCACCCAGATAAGTTCACCCTTGTCATTCATAATCAACTGCAGTCCCTGTCTCTTCAACCTTCGAGCTTCAGCCTGTTCCTCAGCATCGTCAGCTACCAAGTCATCGAACTCGCTGGCGTCATCCTCAGTGTCATATTCACCAGGCGTGTCATACTCCCACTTCGGACTGGCAGTATCAATGTCATGCTTACTGTCAACAGCACCTGTGTCATCATCGTCATCAGAATCTGGCAGCTTCTCTTTACTCCAGGCCACAGCACCTGCAAGCGAATCGTCACTCTTCGTAGGTGTCGATTTCTTCTTACGCCCAGCGTATGGAATTCCGCGATACTCGTCAGTCTCAGTCGCATACTTCCAGCGCGCATGACTGATTGGTAATGAAAATGGCGCTACTGGCTCCTTCGCTCGAGTGGCGTCTTAACACACTATTCGATGAAAATGATATTCTCATGTGAAAATGATATTGCCTTATTTACCTCATGATAGGCTTAAAAAGCCGCATTTTAACAGTCAAGAACATGCAAGTGCAGGTTGTGCATTAGATTTAATGGTTTTTATGGTACAAAATTGAGGTCAAATGCACTTTTTCGAAATCTAGGAGGAGTGAAAACACACAGAACTTTTGACTCAGAATCTATATACACGTTATACACATATTATTTACATGTTTTTTTTTTCGTCTTGCTTTACGCGTCCACTTCAGGTGCTACCGCTACCGCTACGCAATTATCAAAAGCTTCGTCTTCATCGGAATCATCCGATTCATTCAAGTCACCTAGGTCCTTGCGCGTGCGTTTGGATTGTTGTGCAAGCAAAGCGACGACTATCTGCGCGTATTGCTCGTTCGGTATACTCCGTTCGGGGTCATTCGCATCCACATTCCATGCCAGCACTATTTCATTCTTATCGAAAGTCTCGGTAGACGGTCGGTGCCCCGGTGGCGCTGCGAAAGCTCCTGCGTGACTCGCAAGCTGCTTGCCGAGGTGCTTCTTCTTGGTGTCGGTGTGTTTTTTGGGTTGGAAATAGCGATATAGCAGCTGTTGAGTTGACGGATAGCGCGCCTCCACCTTCACCAAGTACAACGGATCCGACCATTCGCTTCGCTTCAGTTGTCCGCGGAACGCGAACTTGTCGTTTTCAGATTCCACCGCGAGAGCCACTGCAAAGCTGCCAACTGTCATCTGGCCGTAGGTGACCTCCCACTGGGCGTTGTCCACGTACTGCTCTGCTCGCTTTTGGGCTCGACCTTGGTGTTTCCGTTTACCGTTGTACACTTCTATCGGCGCTCGATCAATTCGGCGTTGGATGCGCACCGGTATAGCGGGGACGGCGGCAGCCTCGGCAGCTTCTATCGCCAACGCGGGCGCCTCTATCAGTCGAACCAAGGTGGTATTGCGCTCGATGGCAATTTTCTCGGGATGCTGGAAGGGTATCGCGGGCGCTTGACATTCTCCACCAGCAGTTAGGTGGCGCTGTTTCTCGATGACATCCTCGCGCCAAAACTTTTCGTGCACCTCCGTGAGCTTTGTGCCCAAAATGTCCTTCAACGCCGGTAAGGTATGCTCAAGCTTTTCGATGCCTTCTTCGGTAAAAGGAATCGGCTTGATGTATCCAGGCCCCGTGACAGGGGGTGTAGAAACAAGCTTTGGCAATGGAGTCTCGGGTAACCATTTGGGTGAAATGGAATACTGTTTGTACTGCATGCCCACTTCGCCGTGCTCGTTCTTCTTGAACTTGAAAGCCTGCTGTGCCAAAATATTGTGGCAATCGAAGACGTGACCATCAAACCAAGAGCTGAAGTCGAAGATCTTCTCGGTGTGCTCGCACGTTACACCATCCGTAAAGCATTCTTGTGCGACCTCTATCATCTCGTCGAGCGTCCAAGCTTGCTTGCGTCGTAGACGCACGGAGAAGCGTGAAAACATCTGGTCAATGTTCTCGTGCGTATGTCCCACCAACAGAAAGTTGAGTTTCACCTTGCGAAAGACGTCCGTGTGAACCAGCCAAGCTGCGTATGCCAACATTAACTTGCTCTTGTTGGTGCTCACATTGTCAAGCTGTACATACAACAATACTTCCGGCATCGGGTATGAATTTTCCCCGTCCCTGTTGCGTCGATGCTCTTGAATGCGGAGGATAACCCGGTGCAAAACGTTGACAAGGAAGTTCGCATTGTCCTTGAAGTTGGCGTAGTTGAAATCCATGAAGCGGCCCACGTTCTCGATCATGCTCCCCATGTTGTGCACGTCAAGGAAGTCCTTAGAGTCCAGATGTTTAGGAATACGTCGAAAGTGTGGCAGTCGGGTGGTCCACTACGTCATGCCATCGATGATCACCGAGGCGTACTTATGCCAAGTTTTGTTCATGGCAATGCTCTTGGTCATATTCGCTTTACGACCATGTTTGTAGAACTTCTGGCGCTCCGCTCGTGCGATTGCCAGATGTTTGTTGAGAGGCCCGCTGTATTGCGCTGTGCAAGGTACACAAATTCGGGTCAGTGAACAAATTACCTAAGCATATAAACACATCACAAAGCTATTCAAGAATATTTTACCTTTTTGAGATTTAGTTAGGCCTTCCTTCAACAACTTGAAGGACGCGCAAACATCGCACTGAGAAAATCGGTTCGTCGATGGAATCATGAGCCACTTCCTGCAATCTTCGTCAAATATTTTGTAGAAGTAACTGAGAGAGCATTTTTTCCTCTCCTCATTCTCTTGCAAGCCCTCGTTGTACTCGTCCCACAGCTCTTCGATGGTCAATCCATCCGAAAGATGAATCGGTTCTTTGTCAGGTTGGTGTTGTCCGTATTCGTCGGCGTATTTCTTGAGCCAGGCGACGACCGACTCGCGTTTCAGAGAAATCTTGCGGTTGTCCTCCTCGTACGTCAATCCATGAACAAACGTGTGTCGGCCCTCGAGCACGCGTGTCCGACAGTCGTGAAGATACCCGTAGCTGATGCCGTAAGCCATATAGTAGAACTTAAAGCACACCTGTTACAAAACAAAAGACGCCGTCACTCAAAAATTATTAACAAATTATCCAAGGAAACGCATAAGGGTTTTTATAGGTTGGCTGGATCTAAGACGCTTGGGAGACAACCCGAGCACAGCACGTCCGCAGGCGGGACGGCCGTCGCGTGCTCGTCAGCACTCTCCGCCACGCCTTAAATCTGCGCAACCTACACCCTTAGTGGGAATCAAACCCACGAGTGCGAGGTTCATAACCTAGCGCCGTACCAACTCGACCAACGCGTCGCGAATGTACTTTATGAAATTTATTTAGAAATTTATGATACAATATTCCACATTCCTGTGATGAACAAGATTACACAATCTATCACAAGGTCCAAGAAAAATTTCGCTTTGACCAGAGGCCGTTCATTAGCTAATGAACGGTTCCCGCAGCCAAAGTGTCTAATTGTGAGTCGCGCTTTGGCCAGAGGCCGTTCATTAGCCAATGAACGGTTCCCGCAGCCAAAGTGTCTATGTGCGAGTCGCGCTTTGGCCAGAGGCCGTTCATTAGCCAATGAACGGTTCCCGGAGCCAAAGTGTCTACGTGTGAGTCGCGCTTTGGCCAGAGGCCGTTCATTAGCTAATGAACGGTTCCCGGAGCCAAAGTGTCTACGTGTGAGTCGCGCTTTGGCCAGAGGCCGTTCATTAGCCAATGAACG
>LGRX02021858.1:0-11751 GCA_001247695.2 Cymbomonas tetramitiformis
CCCAGGACACTGATTGGCTGCAGGAGCGCCTCGCCATGAACCTGGGCCTCCCCAGGACACTGATTGGCTGCAGGAGCGCCTCGCCATGAGCCTGGGCCTCCCCAGGACACTGATTGGCTGCAGGAGCGCCTCGCCATGAACCTGGGCCTCCCCAGGACACTGATTGGCTGCAGGAGCGCCTCGCCATGAACCTGGGCCTCCCCAGGACACCAGTTGGCTGCAGGAGCGCCTCGCCATGAACCCCTGGAGCACTCCCAGGACACTGATTGGCTGCAGGAGCGCCTCGCCATGAGCCTGGGCCTCCCAGGACACTGATTGGCTACAGGGAGCGCCTCGCCATGAACCTGGGCCTCCCCCAGGACACTGATTAGCTGCAGGAGCGCCTCGCCATGAGCCTCCCAGAGGACACTGATTGGCTGCACAGGAGCGCCTCGCCATGAACCTGGGCCTCCCAGGACACTGATTGGCTGCAGGAGCGTCTCGCCATGAGGCCTGGGCCTCCCCAGGACACTGATTGGCTGCAGGAGCGCCTCGCCATGAACCTGGGGCCTCCCAGGACACTGATTGGCTGCAGGAGCGCTGTATGCGAGCCTGGGCCTCCCCACACTAAGGACACTGATTGGCTGCAGGAGCGCCTCGCCATGAACCTGGGCCTCCCAGGACACTGATTGGCTGCAGGAGCGCCTCGCCAGCGAGCCTGGGCCTCCCAGGACACTGGGTAGCTGCAGGAGCTGCCGCCATGAGCCTGGGCCTCCCAGGACACTGATTGGCTGCCGGGAGCGCCTCGCCATGAGCCTGGGCCTCCCAAGGACACTGATTGGCTGCAGGAGCGCCTCGCCATGAACCTGGGCCTCCCCAGGACACTGATTGGCTGGGAGCGCCTCGCCATGAGCCTGGGCCTCCCCAGGACTTGCGATTTGGCTGCAGGAGGCGCTCGCCATGAGCCTGGGCCTCCCCAGGACACTGATTGGCTGCAGGAGCGCCTCGCCAGCGAGCCTGGGCCTCCCAGGACACTGATTGGCTGCAGGAAGCGCCTCGCCATGAGCATCTCCCCAGGACACTGATTGGCTGCAGGAGCGTCATAGCCATGAACCTGGGCCTCCCCAGGACACTGATTGGCTGCAGGAAGCCTCGCCATGAACCTGGGCCTCCCCAGGACACTGATTGGCTGCAGGAGCGCCTCCCCAGGACACTGATTGGCTGCAGGAGCGCCTCGCCATGAGCCTGGGCCTCCCCAGGACACTGATTGGCTGCAGGAGCGGCTCTCGAGGTTTGCTGCGGCCCGAGGCGGTATTCTGAATTCTCGCCGGTGGCAGCAGATTTGTTCCTAACCCCTGTGGGCCACCTCTGCCCCCCCTCCCGTCCCCTTTCAGCTCCTGCTTCGCTTCCCGCCGCCGTGCGTCTCTCACGCCAGCTGCGCTCCCCTCTTTCCCCATGCTGCTTCTCACCCCGCCTCCCTGGCCCGGCTGACGGATGCATCTGATGAGAGGCAGATGTGCCACCTGGCAGAGCTCTAGGAAGAGGCTGGAGGCGAGGCTGCGAGGGGGGAGGACGGGGTTCACAGGACTCCTAGGCGACCACTTCGTGTACATGCTGGAGACCTGCAAGCGCAACGTTCTCACGCCTAATGCCACCATTCTGCCGGCTGCCGCCACGGTGTACTGCATGGGCGTCGAGGCGTACACCACCGAGATCCGTGGTTTCGACTTCGCTCCCTTCAACAAATACCGGTCTGCCCCCTCCCCTCCCCCCTCCACGTGGATGAAATGCCCCGGGAGAAAGACGCAATCTTGTGTGCCGGCCCAGGCTCCGCCCATCTCTTTGCAGTTGTCGCCCGATTCGGAGGAGCGCCGGCATGCGCGCGCAGGGCCGCTCTCCTGGTACACCGCTTGCGTCTCCGCAGGCCCCGCGCCGCCAGACGCTTGCGCGGGTGCCACAAGCCGGCGTTGGCGCCCAGCGCTCTGGCGATGGCGGGGGATGCCATGAGGGAGATGTGGAGTGAGCGTCTGCAAATTGGGTGCCGCGCAGGTGGGCCAAGAGCTATGAGGCCGTCCACTTGGCAGACGTCCCCCACCGCCGCCTCACCAAGCCCAAGAAGGTAGGCCAGGCCCACCCGCCACGCCATGTGTGGCCCGCCCACCAACCTGTGCTCTCTCCTCTGCGCACGCCCCGAGCCGTTTGACGCTGCTGTCCCAGTTTGCGGTGCCCAGGCAGGTTTCCAAGATAGGAGCCACGCTCGGCCCGGAGGTGCGCGAGGGCGAATCGTGCAGAGCTGCAGTTTGACAGGCTGTGGCTGGTTCGGCGGAGGCGGGGAGGGGCGCGGTGAGCAGGTCTTTGAGTACTTCTTTGACGGTAGGCGCAAGAACTACAGCCGAGAGAATGTGATGAAATTGGAGTGCACCGCGCCGGGTAAATCCACTGCCATCGCCGCGCAGCGCGCCCTCTGCCGCATCGCCCACACACCAGCAGCAGCAGAGCCGCTGTGGTCGGCAGGTTGCCCACTGCAGGGGGTGCGGCAGAGAGGCCACTCGAGAGCCGGTGTTGCCCAGATCCGGCGCGAGGCGCACAGGGGTGACGCAGGGGGCAGGATCTTTCTCATTTTGATCCTTCCCCCCTGCTGCCTTGCCCGAAGGCACGTCCGCTTCTTCGGACGAGGCCGTGGAGGCAACAAAAACGGCGACCCCAGGCTTTTCTTACGAGAGCGTTCGCGAGTACATAAAAAACAGGCTCACGTACATGAAGTGCCAGGTCACCACCCTGGGGCGTTGAAAATTGAAAACCACGAAAGAATACCCCAGGCGATTCTATCAGCGGTTCGACGGCCCGGCCCGCGGAGTCCGTGTCGCATCGGACGGCACGAGCGAACTGCCCAGTAGAGAGATCACCGACGCGGTGCTCAATATTTTTGACGCTGGGCAGCCCACCGAGGGCCCCGTCTTCGATGCCTTTTGGGCACTTGAGGGGGTGCACTACGTGCAGCCCGCCGACGTGCCTTCGGGCAAGGCATCAGGGGGGAAGGATCAAAGCGAGAAAGATCCTGCTCCCTGCGTCACCACAGGGGGCCTCCGGGAGGAGCTTAGCGCTAGTCGGGGGTGGACGCGTTTCGCAGGGTACATGAATGCCGTATGCTTCTGGTTCGATTTACATCTGGACGAGGAAGAGACCATCACCACCGCTCCGGCAGGTGCTTCCTGTTCCATGAGACCTGTTTCCGAGACACGCCGCGCTGCCACGCACTGTAGCCTCGAATGACCGAGCCGCACAGCCTGCTGAGAATTCCGAGGGATGTGCAGTGCCCGATCGAGGATGGCGCACGAGGATGATGCACAAGGATGACGCACGAGGATGATGCACAAGGATGACGCACGAGGATGATGCACAAGGATGACACATGAGGATGATGCACGAGGATGACGTACGAGGATGATGCATGAGGATGACACATGAGGATGATGCATGAGGATGACGCACGAGGATGATGCACAAGGATGACGCACGAGGATGATGCACAAGGATGATGCATGCCGAATCTTGGAGGTTGCTGATGCCGGACAAGAGCAACGTGTATCCCCCTCGGAGCGCAGAGTAGGCTCCTGAGTGGAGGCTGGGCTTGACCGAGGATGACTGCCGCCCTCATGTCCGCTGGCGATGGGAGGTGGTTGGTGCGCTGCGTGGAGTGTGGTGGCAGCGCGGTTGTGGGGCTGGCGTGGGCGCTATCGCACCGGGGAGTCCGCATCGTGGAGATGGCGGAGGGGGGCCGTGGGAGGTGGGAGGGTTGCGGGGGCTGCAGGCATTGGCAAGGGTGGTGTGGTAGAAGACGACGAAGACAGTGTGGAGGCCTGGGAGGTGGAGGCCAAGCTACACGAGGCGGTGGCCAGGTAGCTGCCCCCTTCCCCAATGGAAGATGCTGTCAAGGAGTGCCCGGCTCCAAAGCCCACGTCTGATCGGGCGTGTCTTGTCAGCATTCAGCATGCGCTCGATTCGGCTCCGCTGGTGGAGCGGGGATTGGTGATGACGCCGCTCTCCCCTGGCTGAGGCAATGCCTTTACCATCCGACGGCCGTCAGGTCGAGATGTCGGCGCTGGGACTGCGTATACCTCATCAGCCGGCTTTGCACATCTGCCAGCCGGGCGTCCACTTGTGACCATTCGATGCGTATCTGGATCACGGGCGGCGAGCCGGCCGGCTTTGAGGACCAGCGCAATAAAGTGTGCATGCTGTATGTGTACCAGGTACAAGGCGATGCTCGCGGCTAATCCGCGGACACAGCTCGGGGAGCAGCAGACCCGGCGCGAGCTCGCCGAGGAGGAGGCCCGCGAAGGTGCCATCTGCTCAGCGCACTCCGCCGCCTCCGCGCCGCCTCTACCGCTGCTGCGGGGCTCTCAAGTAGCAAGCATGCCCGCCTTGCTGCTGAGAGATGAAACAGATGCCGCAGGCCGGAGATCGGAGGGTCAGAAACTCCTGCCTTGTGCTGCAGGTCAGGGATCGGAGGGTCAGAAAGGCTTCTTTATGCAGCAGGGCAGAGATCGGAGGGTCTTCTGTACGTTGCAGGCGAGGCAGCACGAATTTTGGACACGGAAGGCGGGTGCCATGGAGAGGAAGCTGCAGCACGCTGTGGTAAAACCCCAGGGCTGCGGTGGGGAGGAGAGAGATCGTGGGCTGGGGTGGGGAGGAGAGAGATCGTGGGCTGCGGTGGGAGATCGTGGGCTGTGGTGGGGAGGAGAGCGATCGTGGGCTGTGGTGGAGGGAGAGAGATCGTGGGCTGCGGTGGGGAGGAGAGAGATCGTGGGCTGTGGTGGAGAGGAGAGAGATCGTGGGCTGCGGTGGGGAGGAGAGAGATCGTAGGCTGTGGTGGAGAGGAGAGAGATTGTGGGCTGCGGTGGAGAGGAGAGAGATCGTGGGCTGCGGTGGGGAGGAGAGAGATCGTGGGCTGCGGTGGGGACGAGAGAGATCGTGGGCTGCGGTTGACGATGTGACTCGGAGCCTTTTGGTGCATGACAAGAACAGGCGCGGGCTTAGCTTCCCTGCCGTGCGACGGCCCGCACCTCGGAGATGCTTGGGAGGGCCGGCTTGCTGCATGGCGCGCGGAGCAGGCGAGTCCGCTCCGCCGTCGCTTTGGCCCCTGCCGGATGATTGGCCCTCGAGTGGCGTGCTGCAGGCAGTGACCGCGGCGGTGGTTTTATGCCATCTGCGACCTTCGACGGGCTGAGGTGCGCCTGCTAGCACATCACGGGGTGCCCACTCATAAAGCCTTCTCCCAGCTCCCAACGCCACCATGCGCTGCCAGCTCCCAACGCCACCATGCGCTGCCAGCTCCCAACGCCACCATGCGCTGCACGAGCTTATCATTGTCACTCCCATCACGCCCCGCAAGCCCTCCTTCACGGGCAAACGTGATTGGTGCGCCCGCCTTCGCACATGCCAGCAGCAATGGATGAGAGTGTATGGGCTGGGGTGGCCTCAGGGAGGGCTACTTCTTCACCACCGGGTGCAGGGGGCTTGGGTACTACCTAGACCCAGCGCACTCAGACTATCCCAAACGGCAAGCCGAGCTGGAGGAAGACGGCGGCGGCGCGCCCCTTGTGCCACCTGTGCCAGATGCCGGCACGGGGAGCGACCAGCCTTGTGGCTTCGAGGCGGCCCTCCGCTTTGAGGGTGCTCGGGCTGGCCGCTTCTTCGCCCGAGGGTGCAGTGGCCTCGGCTACTATCTGGACCCCAGGTGCAGCCGCCTCTTGTACCCCCTGGCATTGCTTTCCTGACTTGTGCCGAGTGCTCGTCGCCTTGGATGCTGCCCGGTCCTGCTCTGCGCGGCCTCCATGTGGTCTGCCCTACACCGCGGAGAAGCGGGGGCTGCAGCGGAGGGCATCTTACACTCTCAAGTTGCAATCTGTTTCAATCTGAGACAATGGCTAGGCATTGCAACCAATATCAAAAAAGTGAATTGAGCTCAAGGAGATTGTGACCACCGGAAAGCGTATTGCACCCTTGAGCCCAGCCCTGACAAAGGTGAAGGCAGAAACATGCTGTTCTCACGCCGAGGTGTGTCTCGACGATGGCGCACTGCATGTGTCGACCCATGGCCTCGGATTGAGACCGATTGCAACTTGAGCATGCTACATTATTTGCAAAGTATTTCAAGCATATAATGCAGATTGAGCTTGATGTGTATCGTGTCTTGATTCTTCTTCTCATTGTTGAGCATCCTCCCAGGTGTCGACACCTGGCCGGATGATGGCGAGGGTAAGGGCGAGGCATTCCTGAGACAGAGAGGGTGGGGCGCCGGGAGTGCCTTGCTCTGTGACAGGACCCCGCAGTACGGGGAGCTGCTGGAGGAGGCGCGGCACTCGCAGCTGACAGCTGGCCAGCCGAATGCCTCAGGCAGCCCGCGCCCGACCACAGATACCGACCTTGACACAGGGCGTGGAACGGGCGTGGCGCCTGTCGGCACTGACCACACACAGGTGAGCCCGCCCAGTGGACCCCCTTGTGTGGTGGCCCTGTGAGTGGTGCGGATGCTCTCGAGAAGACAGATTGGTCGCAGCATAGAAGTCGGAGGATCCCCTCTTGCAACGCTCGCCCCTCTTGCGACTCTCACCCCTCTTGCGACTCTCTCACCCCTCTTGCGACTCTCACCCTCTTGCGACTCTCTCACCCCTCTTGCGACTCTCTCACCCCTCTTGCGACTCTCTCACCCCTCTTGCGACTCTCTCACCCCTCTTGCGACTCTCTCTCACCCCTCTTGCGACTCTCTCACCCCTCTTGCGACTCTCTCACCCTCTTGCGACTCTCTCACCCCTCTTGCGACTCTCTCACCCCTCTTGCGACTCTCTCACCCCTCTTGCGACTCTCTCACCCCTCTTGCGACTCTCTCACCCCTCACCTTCCCATTGCCTTCACAGCGCATGCAAGCCGCCGTGTGGGATGACGCGCGCCGGTGGGTTTGGCATGGCCGCAGCGGGAACTAGGTGAACCCCTCTCGGGTGGAGGCGGGAAGCAGATGGTCGAGCAGGCGGAGGAGGATAGTGACAACTGCGAAGAACGGCCCAGGCACTACTGGGCACAGGCACTACAGTACCTCGAGCGAGGAGTGCAGGTGCGTTCGGAGAAGCCTTGGGGATGACGTTGGCATGAGATTGCTGGCCCCCACGGGGTAAGAGGGCGTGCAGCCGTCGTCCAGAACTGAAGTGAGGGGGGTGGGGATGCTTTCAGGTCCAAGCTGGCAAAAAGGTGTCGTTGCTTGCCAAGAGGTGCGCAGATGTCAAGATGCGGATCGGGTGGTCACAAGGGCGCTTCATTCTCGTGCCTTCCGTCACTTCCCCTGCTTGTGGTTGCGATGAAGATCGGGGGCGCATCGAGGGCCCTTGCAATCTCGAGTGCCCTGGACCGTCACACGCGCTTTGTATTGCAGAAATGCAGTGACACGAAACTCCAAGAGCCCCGCGTTGCCAAGGTATAGTCTGGTTGATGGTGACCGCTGGATGTGCAGACGCCGCCACCAAGATTGAATCTAATGATGCCACGGAGAGCGCATGGTGGCCCTGATGGTGCATGGGTGAGGCGGTGACAGGGACGGCGCGAAGATCAGCTTCTCCTTGAAGGAAGGGGTGGGCAACTGGGTGGGCAAGTCGCCATGGCTGATCGAGTGGGGAGGCGGCGCTTCCGTGGAGTCCCCCCACTTCCAGCGGGTACACTATTGCCAGCTTCTCGTCAGCGACTTTCTTATGAGGCTTAAGTGCAAGCGCTTCCCCCCGATCGAGAAGGTGCAGCTTCGCCGCAAGCTCCCATTGTCCCAGTTCATAAGCTCCCCGCCCCTACATGTAGGATGTTTGAGTGCAACGGCGTTCGAGCTCCCAAGTATGGTTGGTCTAATGATACTCGAGCCTCCCATGCTGCAATGCTACGCATGTGTCGAGCTGTGAGGCGGTTGCGTAGTCGCGTGAAGGAAATAAAGCTTGCGGATCCTAAATGCCAGCTGTACATGCCATTTCTCGACTGTCACATCTTGATCTGCCCGGGCAGTTGTCATCAGGTGCTGTCGGTCCTGTTCGCTAGAGGAAACCCCTAGAATTTTACTGCATTCCAATTTAAACCGAGTCAACATCCCATGGCGGTGCAGGGTTGTGAAATTTCAAGCTATGTTGATTCCCATCGAGTCCCGATGGTTAGTGCATGACCTAGGGTTCCCCTGGGACGGTTTTGACGGTTTGGCAGGATATGAAAATGATCCTCGCGCACTGTGGGAGCCTATTCCTGGACCCACAAGTGCTAGCTGACGTCTATCACGAGTTTGTCATACTCGAGCTTGTTCACGGCCGCCCGGAGTTCTCCCCTGGCGCATCTCTCGAGGCATTTACCAAGCGGGCCCTCACCGTGTGCTAGATAGCTGTATCATTGCCTGTGCAAGTATGACTGCTTGTCTAAACACCGACCACATTAATAGGATAGGCAACTAGTAGCTGGCCACAACACAATCAGCCTATGAACCAATATGGAAATGTTGCACCGGTTTTTAAACCCTCGCCATTGTTAACAATAATTGTATTGTACGTTATTTGATGGTTTCGCGATCAAAAGACTCGTTAATACTATGATGGGGGATTGCTGATGTTGCAGCGTTGCACGAAACGTACGCATGATGTGTATCAGACAGAATGCTTGTGCACTACACCATAGCAATAGAACAATTTTACTACACGTACTGAATGGCACGAGCGACACTAACCGAAGCCATCCGCTCACCACCTCCTCAGTGGATGAGAGAGGCATGCATGAACAAGGCAAGATACCAGACAGAGAGAGAGAGAGAGAACGCCCGCGCGATAGTGTGTGGTGCTGTTGGGGATCCATCAAATGCTGCACTGCAGCAAAATGACCCATATAGGGACATGTTCTTACATGGGTGGGGCACATGTCAGGACACTTTGAGACTTTTAGGGACACTTTGACACGTTTAAGGCCACGAATCGCACAATGCGTGGTGGTAAGCCAGAGTGAATACTACAAGGACATGTCCTTAAATGTGTCCCCACTGTCCTTAAAAGTGACAAAGTGTCCCTAAAGTGTCCCCACTGTCCCTGGAAGTGCCATTATCGTTCCAAAACATGACTCACCTGCCCCACGTGGGCATATTATCTACGTGGCTTTAAACTCGTGTATATTAAAATCGGATTTCATTCGAGATTGAACACCACGGCTCCGCTGCTCGGCCTTGCTGTGCTCGCCACTGCCCCGCGTCTGCTCAGGTGCTGCTGGTGTCGCGGGCTTCTCCTTCTTGAAGCAGCTGTACCTGCTACCATACTGCTCCCCTTCCGCTGTCACCACCGGTGCTGCAGTTGCTGGCGCGCGCCGTCTATGCCCTCTTCTCCTTGACGGAGCACTGCTATGCTCCCGCAACGCCTGCGCTGTCTCCCACAGCTGGTGAGCCTCATTCTCCCAATCAGGCTCCAACCCCTCCGCGTGATCCTGCGCAGCACTCTCTCTACGCTCACGGGGCAACATCTGGAAGGCCTCCCACCGAGCTCGTACGGGGTAAGGTCCCCAGTCTCGTACCGTTGGGATGGCTGACGTGGGGCACGTTACCTGTCGCACCGCGCAGACTTGCTCCTGAGCTGCCTCGTCCGCGTCGAGATCGTCAGAGTCTGAGGAGCTGGTGTCCGAAACCAAGGTCGCCATGCTCGCCTCCGTGCCATCGCTGTCCTCGCACAGACTCCTCACATGAGGTCTCTTCCCCCCCTCAGGCTAGCGTTGTCACACTCTGAGGATGAAGATGAAGAGGTTTCTGACAAGGCGGCTGCTGCTTCCAAAGGTGAGTTCGGGTCGTCAGAGGCTTCCGGTCTGAAGGTTCCGTCAGGCGCCAAGTACATGATGTAGGCCTCCTGCCCGCTGTTCTTCAGCGCCCGCAAGTCCTTCCTAGCTTGCTTGGTGCTGATTAACTGAGCCTCCACTAGTCCCATAGCCTGACCCCTCTCCGAGTTCGAGGACCCCGGATTGCACCCCGCAATGACTACCTTCTGTGACCCATGGCCAAACCGCACACTCCCATACTGCGCATAGTCAAAGGTGATCCGCCGCTGTGCTCGCAACCAGTCACCCCCCAGCACCACGTCCACACCCAGGGATAAGGGCATCACTCGCAGAGTCACCTGCTTGGCGTAGCTCCCCTTCCGCGTCTCCGCTGTGAGCTTGGGCCGAATACAGGAGTTGGCGTCGTAGACGGTGCCATCTGCAACCTGCACTCGCATAGGCTTCTCATGTACTGATGGTTGAAGCTTGAGCTTCTTCACAGTCTCTAATGATGCGAAACTGGAAGAGGCCCCAGTATCAATTAGGACCTTCACCCGCACCTTACCAATCCACGCCCAGAAGATCATGAGCGTAGGCCCTGACGCGTCCATGGCTGCTAGCACGTGTTCGTCCAGCCACTCGCCCCAGCGTCCAGCCCCGCGTCCACTCCTATGTCGGGCCTGATGCTGGCCAGCTTGTGCAGATGTCTGGCTCCACTTCCCGCGGGATCAGTTCTTCGTCGGAGTTGTCGTCAGGTAGGTGATAGGCGCTGGGTCATCTGGCCAGAGTGCTGGCTTGGCGGCCGCCGCCTCCACTGCTCCTCTCACCATCTTCCTCGGTGCTCTGTGCGGTCCTTCACCCGTACCATAGCACTCCTGACTCTGTGGTGCGTGGTGCACCTCTGCCTCTGCTGCTGCGTGGCATTGGCCACAGCCGCCTCCCATGCTGCTGGTCTGTCACGTTACTCGCTGTTGAGCTCGCGATTGTGGTGGCGGTTTGGCGCGGTCCAGTCGTCGTCGCAGCGCTCGCCCAAAGAAGTTGTCGGAGCGCTGCTTCCTCTCGAACCTTACCGCTAGCACACGAGTGGCTGCAACGCACGTTGGTACACACCTTTGATACAAGGATGTCCCTGGCTCCCTCGCCCAAACAGGGGAAACCTGATCTGTACCTCTGTAGGGGTGGATGCCTGTGCTGGTGCTACCTCTGGTTCCGCCTCGGTTGGAGCCACCACCGTGACCGGATGAGTCCTCTTCAGCCACCTCACTGCTCGCCTCATTTTCTCAGTCGCCTTCTGAGCCGGTCCCGGGCCATAACGCATCCGGTGGTCTTCCCTGAAATGGGTGTTCCACTTGTAGGGCTGGCTGTGTCGTCCCCTCGTCCAACCACCTTGTTGTGTTTCGTGGAGAGAAAGTGCTGAATGTATCCGAACGATGCCTGCAAATGCGTCATAGTCACGTGAATTTTCCTTTTCGGCAGGTCGAGGGATTCCGCCACAGCGGTCGTGAGACACTCTATATCGCCGGTACATATGCCAGTTGCTGAAAGCGACAGCGCTAGCTTCAACACCACGATTATTCCGTCTAATTGCCTTTCACTTAAGGCTACGACACCCCGAGCTGTATATAATCTTCTGATTTCTCCCTCGGTAAGCGTCTCATGTGGGCCGATGGGAATTGTATCGCGATAAACGCGGGTCATTTTTTTCTGCCTTCTTCACACTGCAAAGTGCCTTGATCTACTATGGCATCCATGAAGCCACTGCTGACTCTCCAGTCTACACTCAGCGCTGCGCGCAAGTCTCGCCACCAAGGAACACGAGGCGCTTCGCCTTCATCTTCGAGGTCGTTTTGCTGATTTGCAAGGACGGGAAGAAGCATAGGACTTAAGCAGTCCGTATCATCTTCTGCGCTTGTCCTCATTTCGTATTAAACGGTATAAATCTGAAGTTTACACGCAGGCCATATTGTA
>LGRX02021859.1:0-20610 GCA_001247695.2 Cymbomonas tetramitiformis
ATAGCACATATTCAGCCAACTGGCAACATGCGACACACAATCATTGCATAGCACATATTCAGCCAACTGGCAACATGCGACACGCAATCATGGCATAGCACATATTCAGCCAACTGGCAACATGCGACACACAATCATTGCATACGGTAGCACCTTATTCAAACCCCAGCCCAGCGGCATACGACACACAATCATTGCATAGCACACATTCCAGTCAACTGGCAACATGCGACTTTAATCATTGCATAGCACATATTCAGCCAACTGGCAACATGCGACACACAATCATTACATACTTTTATGTCAGCCAACTGGCAGCATGCGACACCGTCATGGCATAGCACATATTCAGCCAACTGGCAACATGCGACACACAATCATTGCATACGGTAGCACATGCTTCAAGCCAACTGGCAGCATGCGACACACAATCATTGCATAGCACATATTCAGCCAACGGGCAACATGCGACACACAATCATTGCATAGCACGTATTCCGGCCAACTGGCATACGACACACAGGTATTACATAGCACATATTCAGCCAACTGGCAACATACGATACACAATTATTGCCTGCGCCACACCATATTCCAGCCAACTGGCAACATGCGACCACAATCATTGCATCGCACATATTCTTCAACTGGCAACATGCGACACACAATCATTACATAGCACATATTCAGCCAACTGCCAACATGCGACACACAGTGGCCATAGCATATTCAGCCAACTGGCAACATGCGACACACAATTATCACATAGCACATATTCCAGCCAACTGGCGACTCCATGCGACACACAATCATTGCATAGCACATATTCAGCCAACCGGCAACATGCGACACACAATCATTGCATAGCACATATTCAGCCACTACAATACACACTTTATTTGTGTCGTTTTACTAGGTTTAGGCGATTCTCCGTTTAATATGAATATCACAGAACGATTTGTATGATGAAAGTGTCTTAGCATGCACCATCTATCTGTTGGCACCGTTCGCGCCGTTGTTAGCTAAGGTACCAGAAGCAAACGTCACTACGCAGGGCTCAAGCTAAGCCAGTGTGCGGAACACCCCTGGATTCGCGAAGCCACTTCTCATCAAGAGTCCAACAGTTGTCATGAAGGCTCGTTGCTAACCAGGATAACCAGGAGTGAAGGTCGCTATGCAGAGCTAAAGCTAAGCCAGTGTGCTGAGCACCCCTGGATTCGCGAGGCCGCTGCTCATCAAGAAGGTAAACGGCGTCATAAGGGCCTCACCAAAAGTCACAAGTTGCCAAGAGCCGTAAGAGGACTAAGAAAGTGCCAACGGTTAATCCACAGGTATTCCAAAGATAACCAACGGTGCTCCAAGCTGAGCCATTGTGCAGAGTACTCCTGGATTCACCAAACACCGTTGCCAGAGCAGTATGTAATATGTAGAGTTGACTCACTCGCTGCCTTCCAGGCTGATGCCGTTGCTAATTACCTTCTGGTGACACACCTGCTTAGAGCTTAGGCCAGTACACCACGGGTGTCCCTGGATTCGCCGTCAGACAAGGTGGTCACGCCAGAGGAACCGCAGGATAAGAGACCACTCATTAAGGTAGTAATTCACTGCTGATTCGCTTCTAATTAGTTAGCCCAAGCGGATGCCGCTGCTAATTAGCTTCTTCTAGTGACACACACCTGCTTAAAGTTAGGCCAGTACACCATGGGTGTCCCTGAATTCACCGTCAGACAAGGTGGTCAAACTAGAGGAACCGCAGGATAAGAAACTACTCATTAAGGTGGTCATTCACTGCCGTTTTGCTCTGTTGCTGTCGCTGTCCAAGCTGATGCCGCTGTTAATTAGCTCTTAGTGACACACACTTGCTTAAAGTTAGGCCAGTACACCATGGGTGTCCCTGGATTCACTGTCGGATAAGGTGGTAAGGCTGGAGGAACCACAAGATAATAACCCACTCATCAAGGTGGTGATTTACTGCTGATTCGCTGCCGCCGCCGCTGTCCAGGCTGATGCCGCTGTAAATTAGCTTCTAGTGACAAACACCTGCTTAAAGTTATTAAGCCAGTACACCGTGGGTGTCCCTGGAATAACCCACTCATTAAGGTAGTAATTCACTACTGATCCGCTGTCGCCGCCACTAGGAGTCTTTTTCCGTGCAAGCACCGCCAAGTATAAAGAAGAAAGAGGGTCCGTCAGTACACCAAGGGTGTCCCGGGAGTCGCCTGTCTCCCGAGTTTACTGTTCTCAACCGCTGTGTACTTGTCACCAAAGAGCCTCTTACTTCTGAATTCGTATCGAAATAAAAAGCCGCTCCGCGCAGGACATTATTGTTTTGTAAAAAGATAAAAACAGCAGTATAATATATTCATCAAAAGATCAATAGAATAACCAAAAGTACGAATTATTGTACTAAAACTGTGAGCAGAACTGTCTTAGCGGTCTAGCACTGGCACGCGAACAGCCACCTAGCACTTGCGAAGGCAAAACAATAATGAGTCCACTAGTCCCGACCTGCGGTCAGAGCTTACTTATATCTCAAGTCATTGTCACATCTGCAAAAATTGTAACAGGCTTCCGCCCTGAAATCTTCATCTGCCAATAGAAAGTCACTATCGTCTATGCCAGCTTTAATAATGTTACCGTTTACCGTCTTCTGGCCGACACGTCAGTGGCAAACTTGTAATTGTCATATCCTCTTATCACTTCGTGGTCACCTGGCGATGACCATATCTTCTTCGCCAAGTCTGTTTCTCTCGAGCAGTCATCCCGCGCGAGATCTGTCACACTCGTCATATCTGTCACGCCTGTCACTAGCTGGGCAAACCCGGCACATGTACCATGGGAAGCCGGCGTTCGTGTTACAGGGCTTGTTGATCCTGATATTGCTTTGCCCATCTCTCCGGTGGAGGAAGGTTGATTGTAGATTGCTGTGGAGAAGTCTTGTTATTGGCGGTCGATTGCTGTGAAGAAATCATCCTACTGGAACTCTGGAAGCAAATTGTATGTCATCGCCACGTATGCTTGATGTTGGTGTCTGTCGCATTGCTGTATATGGTCTTGGCTGCAATATATAAGTATCAAATATCACAGTAAGTATAAAATTGACCTTTTCAAGTCAGTATAAAATATGTATGATGGTATATAACCAAAATGATTGTGCAATGCATCACATTTTAAGGAAAATAAATATGCAAGATATATTAACTTATGAGGGTCATAGCATTTTTGAATTACACAAAATTGGGCTAGATGTGCCACGTGTGTCATGAATTCTTTATAGTGTGAATAAAGCCTGAAAGCTCTAACAATTCCCCATAGAAAACTCTACTGTATGGGTTTGGTCAATATCAAAATTTGAAAACTTATGTGGAAATTTATATATTTCAAAACCAAAAGCAGATCTTTTGTCATAAATTGCGGTATGTACCACACTGTTAGGAGATAATTTGCAGATGCTATTGCATGATCATCAAGTGGTATTAGATTTGGTTGTAAGGTGACCCCTGTATAATCTGGATATATATCTTTGTAAATAAGATGGAAATATGGATGATTTGTGATACAGAAATCATCAGCAAATCTATAAATGTTTTTTGTTATATCTGAATCAGGATTGTTTTCAGTATAAATCTTTTCCTGATGAACTAATGCTGTATTGGTTAATATACTTGCGGGAAAACTGCCGATGGTACTCCGTCTATTTGTTTAAATATGGCTTCTCCCGCTGTAACAAAGACATTTATATCCAAAATAAATTTCAGTATTTTTGAAATGTTGTTGAAATTATATTGTCCTCTGTGTAAATTACATGGTGAAAAATGCCAAGAAGCACGATCTTCTTTACGATTTGTTGAATGAAAATATACTGAAATGCCACGTGCTCCAACCATATGTAGAATAAACTGTAATTCTGCACAATTTGCTTCATATACAAAATTCTTGTTTATAATAATAGGATACATGCCATCTATATCGCTGGTTGTCAAGCTGGTAATATATGAAGGTCTTGAAAGTATAAAATCTAAAGAATTTTCAACTAGCCAACATTTTCTCACACCTGTACGAAGATATTCCTCTTCATGAAATTGTTTCAGTGTGTTCAGAACAAGACGAAAGATCGTAGTAATGATCCGCTGAGGAATATCAAATATTGTGCAACCATCGGCTGTAATTAATCTTGCAATGACGGGTGATTTAGAGCTCTATGTAATTTTGGAATAGCATATAGATATGGTAGACCAAGTGAGGTATCAGTCAACCAATGGTGAGGTGAAACTATCTGAATTATAGGGGGTACGTGAACGTACAGGTGGGGGAAAATCCAAATTCCCCAATCGTCGGGTCGGGTCGCGTCGGGTGAAAGCGGAGAATGCGGAGAGGCGAGGTCGCAGGAGTCAAAGTCCTTGTTGTCGATCAAGTCGAAAATGTTGGAGTCGAGGTTGGTGCTTGGCGAACAAGCACCACCAGACACCGCCACCACCAGGACGTAGCCAGGGGTAAGATGTTGTCGATGTAGTCGTAAAGACACCAACGCTGAACGTATAGCGGCCATACGCACACGCTGGAGTGAGGCGGTCATGGCCACAGACTGCAGACTGCAGAATCTGCAAACCCAACGATAGGGTTCCCTAGTAGATAGTTTGAAACACATACAGGGTGTAATATCCTGTATATCCGTGTTTTATAACTATCGCTGTAAGCAAAAATATGAGGCTGTAACGTGTGATATATGTTTGTAAAAGATATAACATATGAGAGTAAGAGAGTCTAAGTAGCTTATGCTACGTGAGCTGTGAAAGGCTGTACGAGTACGGCTACGGTAATGCTCGAGTACTCTAACACGTGGCTCGCGGTCTCTATCGCTGTGACTCGCGGTCTCGAGCCGAATAATGCAGTCATCTGTCACATGCATTGAGGAATGTCATACAGGGGGCAGTACTGGATATCTAGTCCCCCGTGACACCACCACATTCTGTGGATGTGTGTGGCAGTGGCATGGTAATGAAAACAAGCAATATCAATATACTCGGAACGGAGCAAGCAGAGATACAGGCATTTGCATTGGCAAGAACTGGTCCTACTGGTGCCTCCGGGTCTTTAGAAATAGACATGCTCGCAGAGGCCCACCTTCCCTCGCCTCGGGTCACCCTATCAAGTTCTGCCGTTGCAGTGATGCTAAGACTATCTCATCCTGTTGTTGTTGTCGTTGTAGCTGCTGCTGCTGGGCATGAAGCTTCTGTGCTGCAGCTGCTCGTAGTTTCTCCGTCAGCTTAACAACCCGGTCCTTAATATCCAATAGGCGAGCAGTGAACTTGTCGATAATGGGAACCCCGTGTTTTGTGGTAGGAAGGGCCTTAGTGAAAATGTCAGCCTGATTGTCATCGGTCGGAATCCAGACCGGAATAAAGTTCCTGAGGGGCCCCTGACACCAGTTCCTAACCGCATGGTACCGAACCGCAATGTGTTTGAGCTTAGTAGAGAGTGCCCGCTGAGTGACCAAAGTCTGAACTGCTGAGTTATCTACATTGATGGTGATGGGCTCAGCTGAGGGGGAAAATTATGTCAGTGTGTTGTAGATGGCCAGGGCGGAGATGCAGGCTTCTGACATGGCAACAATTCATACTCTGCCTCTGTAGAGTGAAGGGCAGTGCAAGATTTCTGCTTCTTTGACCACCAGTCAATGAGCATACCGTGAAAGTAGAGACAGTAGCCGGAAACTGAGTTCCGTGTGGCAGTGTCGCCTGCATGGTCTGAGTCACAGAACACTGTGAGCTGGGGTGCTGTAGAGTCAATGGCCATAGCGAGTGTGTAGTCTCTGGTGAAGTAGGCATAGTGAAGGACCCGCTTGGCAGCGCTGAGGGCCTCAACTGTGGGCTGATGGCAGAACTGAGCCAGAATGCCAGATACGTGACGTGGTAGTATATGTCGGGTCTGACTGTCCTGGCTAACCAGAGCAGAGAGTAGATCAAGGATCTGAGGGGTGTCTCAATAATGGACCTGTCAATGGCATCAGGCGGGGGAATGGGGAGGGAGAGACCCTCTGTCATCGGTGATCGAGGTGCCTGCGTATCCGTGTCTATGCTGAACTTAGCACACAGATCAGCGATGCTCCGCTCGTGTGAAAGCTCAATCCTGGTCGGGTATGACTTTCCTGTAGGAAGTGTCTCAGTCTGGACATCAACCTTGAGCTGAAGGAACTGGTTGAGGACACCAGAGTAGGTGGCCTGGAATGTGGACATGATGTCAGTGTGAAACTGGGCTCTGGACCGCTCATTGGCACACGCCACGATGAAGTCATCAACGTAGATGAGGACTATGAAGAGCTGACCGTCAATCCAGCCGATGTGCAGGCACTCGTCATATGTGGATCTGCTGAGTGTAGGGTAGCGGTCTGTCATGAACCTGTGTGCGGTCTCTGACCAAAGTCTGCCCGAGGTCCGATGCCCGTAGAGTGCCTTCTTCATATAGGCACCTACATATCCTAGGGGATGGACGTACCCCTTCGGAAACCTGACATAGCACCGCTCATCCTCGGGTATTAGAGCCTGGAGGAAAGCCTGAGAGACATCATAGTGGTATGGGATTAGTCTGTGTGTCAGGCAGAGCGCTAGGAGGAGTCTGAAGGTGGTGAGCTGAGGTGTAGGGGCAAAGGTCTCCGCCTCCTCATAGATAGAAGGTGCGGTCCATGTTTCCTCTGGTGGTGCTTCTGGCCTTGAACTTGTCAAGGGAGCCGTCTGGCAGCTTCTTGAGCTTAAAGACAAACTTACTGGGCAGGACGGTGGAGCCTGGGGGGAAGGCGGTGACTGGATCGGCCCTGTCTGGCTGAAGTATGCCGTCAATCTCTGACTGAATGGCTTTGTGCCACTGTCTCCAATTAGGGCTGACCTGAGCCTGTCTGTATGTAGCGGGGTCTGGCTCGTCCATGAAGGCATCACTCGGGAGGTCTGCGGGGTCTGAGTCGGTGTCTCTGAGGGCAAGGAGCATGGCCTTTTGGTCTGGGGAGATGATGACAGCATCGGTGTCTGCATACTGGGTGGAGTGTGAGTCTGCAGAGTCGAAGTACGCCTGATATCTGTGTTGGACCTGAGGCGTATGGTCTACAGACACGATGATTGCAGGGTGATACTTCTGCCGGTCTGCTGGCCTAGCCGAGCACATAGCAAAACACGGGGAAAAGACATTAGGTGCCCCATGTTTGTGTCTGTGCTTGAGGAGCTGATGAGAGTGGCATAGTGGCTCTTGGCCAGCTGGAAATAGTGTATGAGCTTCACCCAGACCGGATGTCTGAGTTTAGCACATTGGACCTTGACATAGGCAAAGGTCTCTGTCTCGTGGGTGCTGCATGCAAGCTCGAGGATGTCGGGGGAGGAGAGGGCTGTGGGGCGTCGGATGGGGTACAACTTCTTTGTGAAGATAGCTGTGGAGGCGGGATCAATCAGAGTGTTATGAATGTTGGCAAGTGTCTTAGCCATGCGATCAGGGTCAGTGACAAACGTAGGCTTAGAGAGAGCTTTGAGTTTTCATTTCACTGTGTCAAAGCATAGATAGTAGTTGCCTGGTGTGAGATTCCCGACATAGCGGTATGGCTTGCTCTTAGGCTGGACCTTAGCCGAAGTGTCAGCTTTGGCTCCTGCCTTAGAGCGCTGTGCGGGGTCCTGCCAGACATTACACTCGGACCAGAAGGGCTGGAGCTCGGTGTAGTCGAAGTGACGGCCGGTGTATCCGAGATGAGGTGTGTCCATCCCAATGCGCTTGTTAGGCATAACATTGAGGACTGTATTAATGACATGGAGTGCAGCAAGAGGCCATGCGTACAGCGGGGCATCATATGTGCGCATGGTGCTGTTCATGATCTTCTGCATGTCTCTCCAGAGCACCTCAATCTGAGCCTGGAACTCGTGCATGTATGGCGGACCAGTCTCGTGACGCATGCGGTACTGTCGGAGCAGTGCCTTCATCTCCTCTGATGCGTACTCTGTGGCACAGTCTGTGTGGAAAGTGATGGTCTCTGGTGTGAAGCCGTGGGACTGAATGTCATCAAGGACAGACTGGAGGTGGAAGTGTTGGCCTCCCTTAGAAGGCGAGGCAAATCCGAAGGCCTTTTTAGTGACGGGGCACTTAAAGGCACTGATGAAGACTGACTCGTCGTAGCCAGGGGGTTTGCATGGGCCCCAAATGTCAGCAAATATGTGCTGGAATGGCTTGGACTGTTCCCATTTGACAGGCCGGTGGTTGGCTGACAAAGCCGGAGGCGGTCTGCGGTTGGCTCTGTCAAATACATTAAAGGATCCTGGGCGTTTGGCATTCCAGGTGTTGCAATGAGCACACCCGCAGCCTGACAGGATAGTCCGAAGTGTCTTCATGGAGAGGTGTCGTCTGGGTACTGCAAACTGAAGCCCCTGTGAGAAGAGGTGAACAATGTACTGGTGTGAATAGTGGCCCAGACAGGCATGGAGGTACTGATGAGGGTCAATCCTGGGGACTGTGGTGGCATCCTTGAAAATGATGATGGTGTCGAACGGAGCCCCCTGGATGAAGACACGGTCAGCACCGCCCTCCTCTCCTGCATCTGTGAGGTCATGGGGGGAGTAGGTACCAGCACGAGGGCGGGAGAAGAAGCCGGGTGTGCCTGCTGGGATGGTGGCTATCTCCTGAAAGTGATAGGTGAGGGGCCACCAGGCTGCGGATGGTGACTTCCGGAGAGACACCGTGTATGAGGTGTTATTAGTAGGGTCTAACCAGAAGTCCTCTAGCATCTTCATCAACATCCTCTGGATGATGGAGTTGATGAAGGGCGGGTTGGCCCAGAAAGACCGCCCGCACCAGACATGGTCCTCAGCAGGGTCCTGGAGGGAGTAGTAGTGCCGACAGTGTGTGTTACCCCGTGGGTAGGGGATGCCGTGTAGAAGTCTGTGTCACAATAGCCGTGTGGACTGTGCTGGGCAAACTGTCGATAGGCGGACCTAGCAACCATCCAGTCAATCGTGCCCTTCTCTGCAAGCTATGAGGGAGCAGGCTGCAGGAGGGGTCTCCTCTGTGCGATGGAGTGGGCAGACGGGGTGGCTCGCCAGCTGCTGGGGTGGACAACATAGTCTCTGCCAGTGTCATAGAGGTCAAAGAGGGAAGCACCGTGGTGCCATGTGAGGTCGATGAAGTCAGGGGAGCGGGCCCCGTGTCTGAGCATCTGGCGGACTGAGAGGAGGTTTGGGGCATTTGGATCATAGAAGGCTTGGAGAAATGGGAGTGTGATCCAATTGCCGTCGGTGTACTGGAAATCAAGGGAGGCTGTGCCGACACTGTGAGGCCTGTAATGCTTATCTGAGGCTGTAGTCATGCTGGAGGTGCACGGGGACAACTCAGTGAAGAGCTCCCTGTTATTCAGGAGGAGATGTGAGGCTCCTGAATCTACAAGGAAGTGTCCGTGCGTGTTAGAGGCACGGCGGCCTTTCCCAAGCAGAGGGAGGAACACCGGTGTGCCGTGGTGACAGTGCGGGGCACCGTCGGTGCAGCTGAGGTCTCTCCCCACGGCGCTGCAACCGCAGGGTCGTAGACCTCAGTGCTGATCTGTGGGGCCCAAATGGTGGTCATCAAAGACCTCAAACTGGGCCCAATCCTCATCAGGGTCGTCGGTGCAATATGAGGGGTGTGTTAGGCTGTAGTTCTCAAGGAACTGATTAAGCTGATGGAAGGAGGGAGATGGCATAACTGAGAAATCCCACTGAGAGTGCTCTGGGGGGTGTGAGCTGTTTGGCCGGGGCCGGGGTGTGTCAGTGCAGCTCGAGGTGTCTGTCATGAACTGCTTCCACATAGTAGTGGTCTCCGAGGTGTCCTCCTGAGATTCAGGGACAGGAGGGAAGTCGAAATCCGGTGTGACGGCACAGGCCTGCACTGTGGACGGGACCGGGGGCTGCATGTGTGTGTCTGAGGTAGCAGCCAGCCGGTCAGTGTCCACCAATGCAGGCAGGGTGCCCGCTGTAGCCCGTGTAGTTGCCCTATCGGCAGTGGGCTGAGCAGGCACCGTGCCGTCAGTGTCGGATACTGGAGGAGGAGGTGTGTGTTGGGGCGGATAGCCCTCGGTGTCTGACTCGCAGTCTGACTCGGAGACATCGGCCCACTGGCCAAGACTCTCAAGCCTGGGGTATGGTGTATCATCCAAGGGGGCTGGGGAGCTGTCAGGGGCACCGGGTGTAGGCGGTTGCTCAGAGGCCACTGTAGTGTCGGCCTCAGGAGCAGTGCTGAGAGATGTAGGGGTGTCAGCGGCGGTAGTTGCACGCTTGCACCGTCAGTATAGACGATGTGATCGGTGGGTGTGCCCACAAGCGCCTCATCGGCACTGTGTCCCAGGGGCGGTGTGGAGGCAGCTGCTAGCTCACTGAGTGTGGTGGGAGCTGCGGTGACACCACCGGAGGGCAAATGTGGCGTGTGGTTGGCCGGTGCCGTAGCACTGGCGGAGGCCGGTTGTGAAGAGGCAGTAGCTGGTGCGGCAAGGCCACCGGAGGCCGGCTCAGGTGAGGCAGTGGCCGGTGCCGTGGCGCCACCGGGGGCCGGTCGAGGTGAGGCAGTAGCCGGTGCCGTGGCACCACCGGATGCCGGCTGAGGTAAGGCAGTAGCCGGTGCCGTGGCACCACCGGAGGCCGGCTGAGGTGAGGCAGTAGCCGGTGCCGTGGCATCACCGGAGGCTGGCTGTGTGGAGGCATTGGCCGATGCCGAAGCACTGGCAGGGGCCGGCTGTGAGAAAGTGGTAGCTTACAATACTTACACACTAAGAGTGGCCCACGATTGTCAAAAATATCGACAAGTAGCAAAAATATATAGTAATCGGATTTGCACTAAGATTCACTTTAAACATCTTGAATCCGATATATACCAATACAAGATACCTGAAAATACTAAAAATTTATGTTTAGCACTGATTACCGATGCACATTTTCAATGTTTTCGGTCACGATCAGCCCGTATATCACTGAAATCACTGACATCCCGGACATTTCACCACTGTGAGGTCCTAAAGCAGTTTTTTTGTGCTGTATGTTTTGAATGATAAAATTTTCTATTAGGAAACAGAACATGCAACCTCCCCCCGGCCATCAAAGGAGATGCTGTAGCCCATACGTATGATACGGTGAATGCCACACTTAGGGTTTGCTATGCCCATGCCAGTTGCACGCACAGAGTGATGAACGTGGGGATATGCGTGTTGCCAAAAACAGTTTAAGCTATTCGAACACTGCAAGGAAGCTTTTATTTCACTTATTACAATCTACATATATACATTTCAACATATCCACATGTCAGCGCTTAGGGTAATGCGCATAAGCACTCAGGTTTTGGTGTTTTGGATGCCCTCCACCAAGGACCTGTGCATCCTGACAACAGCCCGGGCATACAAGGTATGAAGTTCTGGCACTGCTCCTTCAACTATCTCCGCCTGCTGGGTGAACTGATCCAGCTTCAGGGCGGCTGTCGGGCCTTCAGGCGAGGTGGGCTGCTGTAGCCCAAGGAGGATCTGCTGGGCTTCCTTTGCCGCCTCCTGATGCTTATCAGGAAGCGACTTTGGAGCCCCTACCGGCACCGCTGCCTGCACATCCATCGCTTGTGAGGTGGGCAGTCCACGCTGCCCGAAACCGCTTCCCGCGGCCGGTAACGCACCCATGATTGCCTGCAAAACGAAAAATGCCTGGTGATGAGAAACGAACGAACGTGGTGTGAAAAAACAAGCTAGGCGTAACAGTATTTTGGTGTACGTACCTTCAGCAACTCGCCGGTTATCTGCTTCTGGTACTCGTGGTGAGCCGACGCGATCGCCCTTTCCGCCTTCTGGCCCTCCTGGAGTACGTCGCAAACTTTTGTGAACTGTTGCTCAAACTTGCTGGCGACGTCCGCCAGTCCTTGACGATGCTGCTGCTCAGTCTCGGAGGCCCGTTTCAGGAGGTTCAGGTTGATCTCCTGGGAATCCTTGCACCTGTCCGCCTGGTCTTGGCGCAGCAGCTCTTCGCGTTTGCTCGCTGCATGGCGCTCCTCCTGCAAGGCCTGCTTCCCCTCCGCGCGCGCGAGTTCTGCTGCCGCTTTGGCCTCCTCCAGACCCTTGTACAGCAGCTCGTTCTGCATCTTAAGGGCCGCCAACTCCTGCGCCATAAGCTGGCGCGCGTTCTCAATTTCTTGAAGGTCGCGCTTCTCCTCCAATGTCTGTGGTGCTGGACGAGCCCGCGCATCCTGGAGGCTTTGCTCCGTCAACAGGTTCTTCAGGACCACCAGAAGCGTCCGCTTGCTCTTTGGCCTGGTGTCGCGCACCACACAACTTCGCATAAACAACGACCCTGCAGTCGAAATAAGGCAACCAGGGTAGATATCTTCCGCGGAGGTGACTCGGCCCGCATCGGGAATTCACTTCGGCCACATTTCGGCCTGTCTCGGCCCGAACCCAAAATTGCCCGCCGCAGGCGCAAAATTTTGTTTTTAAGTATGACAATTTGTCAAAAATCGATAAAATTTTGGAAATTTATCGATTTTCCCCTCAATGCGACTCGGCCCATCCGCAACTTTTCCTTCGGCCCGCCTTCGGCCCGGGCCTCCGTGACACGGCCCCGGGCCGGCCAATCCCAGGAAGATATCTTCCCTGAAGGCAACAAACCATACAAGAACCCGTTCTGTAGTAGCTTACCGCGTTATTAAACCTTTCTTTTCTCGTGCGTCTCTTTTTCGGGCGGGGAGCTTCTTCTTCTTCCTCGGACTGTTCATCTTCTTGGGCAGGTACTGCATAACTGCAAGTGCTTCAAGATGTTCTCCCATGTCGTCGCCTTCCCAACTCAAAACCTCCTCGCCCGGCTCGTCTTCTTGCGTATGGGTTGCATCTGAAGCGGCTGCAGAACCGACCGCCGGACTTACAGTAATCACTCAGTTATAAGGAACTCCTATGCTAAGGAACCAGCCAGCCTTTCGGGGGGGTGGGGGGTACCCAAGTTGATGAGAAAAGCTGGCTGGACTTTTTTTGTTATGGAATCACCCTGAAATAAGAAATATGGTGTTGGCTGCCTATCTTAAGGGGCATTTCATACACTTCATATATATTAAGAAATCTAGGCTGGAAATTTTACCAAAATGGTGTAGGCAAATGCTATTTTTATCAGATTTTTTAATAAAACTCTGCAAAAATCAAGGCACAGTGCAATATGATGCTTAGGTTCATACGACACTACAACATTATACATTCACCCAGAAAGGCTAAGTCCTGCTTTAATTCTTTCAACTGTGCACGACTCTCAGGGTCCATTTTCTAGGTTTTGAAAATTTTAAGAAATGTGGCTGGCTATGTACGGATGGCACGTGGATGGCTATGGAATATGCTGGCTGGCTTAAAAGATCGCGGTCACTATTCTTAGCAGATTCCATAGGACGCTGGCGCTGGCCAGGGGGGGGGTACCCAAGTTGATGAGAAAAGCTGGCTGACCTGGAATTTACGGTTTTCTTATAGGTGGGTGATTACTGTACCTTCTGACCTCCGGCTACCTTGGCCGCGGATTTCGCAGGATTCTTCACCACAAATTTTGCAAATTTTGCGGGTGCCTTCCGCTTCCTTTTGACCCGGTCTGGAGCCGCTTTTCCCGCCAAGTTCACAGGGATAGGGGCATCCCGCTTGCCCTTGGCCTTGGTCTTCGCGGCCTCCTTCGTCCTTCAGGATCCCCGTCTCGGTCATTGCCACCGTTCCCACCAAACGGAACATGTTCCCCAAAGAGAAGTTCCAAGAAGCCAAAACCCAGTCCCTCCCTTCCCCAGGCTTCACCGTCTGCTTCACAGTGCTCTGCCCCCCGATTCTCTCAAACATGAAGTTCTTGACCTGCTCAAAAATATCATACCGATCCTGCTCCTCCGCTACCTTCTCCGCCGTGCAGACGCTCATCGCCGGGGTTTCCCCATCTAGCCGTTCGGGTATGCGCACTTCCACATAACTCGTCTTTGCTGAATTTAGCTGCTGGAACGGATAGCCGTGGGTGTAGTCCCCGTCCCGTTTGATGGTACAATGCCGTTGTTGCAACGCAGGAATCTGAAAGAGATGAAATTTCTCCCCACTCGGACCGGACTCCTCCCCCATCAGGACCAGAGGTCGGCAGCGTCCTCGACGTCACCGTGCACCGCAACCAGGTGTGAGCAGCATTGGGTAAAGTCCTTGAACAACCCCGGATTTCCAGACCGTCGGGGGTTGAAGGCCACCACGCGATTTTCCAACTCGTGGGACGTCCTTTACGGATTGTGCCACATCTGCTTCAACCAGGCCACCCCCACAACGTGGGGTTGGCCGTACACGTCCGCCTCCTTGAAACACAATAAAATGAACTGTTGCTGTTTCAGCATGAACTCGCGCTGAATTGCGTTTGTGCGACGTTGTTCCCCATCCGACCCCGTGAAGTCTTCAATTACTTGATTATCTTGCTCTTGCGGTCCCCATGCCACCTGCAGGATTTGCATCATCTGTTGCACTAACTGCGGGTGATCTTCCTGCTTTTCCTGGACGGTGCATCCAGACGCATCAAGACAACCAAAAAGCTCGTCCGTAGTAATCGCCTGCTCCATTTGTACGTCCGTGGATATCTCCACGTACTCTCCCTTGACATCCAGCAGATGCCCCTGCGTCAGGCTCTGCCCTAATGCCATTAACTCCCACCCCCGCGAGACGCCGGTCGGAAGCTCAACATTAATTAGCCCAGGCACCATGTGTGCGTAGGCATTGTTCTCCGCCTCGACTTGCAGAACCTCTGCTAACTCCGCCTCGCTCAGGTTGATTGTTGAGGTCATCCATTAACGAAGCAACATCTTCCTCTTTATTTTTTCTTTCTATATGCAACGCCGCCTCTGCGTCCAATTCTGCATTATGGTCCTTTGCCTGCTGGCCGCGGGTTTGATTTGGCGTTTGGGCCTGCAACCAGGTGGACTCCTCTTCCTGCTGCCGCTTCTTCAAGGCCATCCTTCAGCATATCCATAGAATCTGACGTGAAAAAATGTGCATCCTCAAGGTACTTTAACATGGCGCTGCCTTCTGCTGATCCGTCAGCCGAGAAGAAGCGGTCCGCCAAGTCGGACTCGCGATCCGTGTGGAAAACGTAAGGCGGTGCAAACTGTGCGATCTTGAGGTCAGGATTGATGCCCACTAAAGCTAACAAGTCCTTTAAGTCATTGGGGTACTCCCTTGCGAACTCGGCCGAGAGGTTAACAAAGGTTTTCATATCCATATCGCTATCCATAAGTGTATTTTGGAAATAGCTTCTGAAACACAACTGTCTAGGTAGTCCCCGACCCACATGTTGAGGCCGGGGACCACCTAGACAGTGTGGTTGAAAGTGTCGGATGCCCGACTAAGCTTCGACGTCTCGTGACTAACTCTCGCGAGAGTTAGTCACGAGGTGACAGGATCTCGTGACTAACTCTCGCGAGAGTTAGTCAGTCACGAGGTGTCAGGACGTCTCGTGACTAACTCTCGCGAGGTTAGTCACGAGACGTCTGACACCTCGTACTGGCGACTCTCGCGAGGTTAGTCGCGAGTGGCGAAATCTCGTGACTAACTCTCGCGAGTTGAGTCACAGACGTCTGGCACCTCGTGACTGACTAACTCTCGCGAGAGTTAGTCACGAGGTGACAGAATCTCGTGACTAACTCTCGCGAGAGTTTGTTACGAGACGTCCTGACACCTCGTGACTGACTAACTCTCGCGAGAGCTAGTCACGAGGTGACAGAATCTCGCGACTAACTCTCGCGAGAGTTAGTCACGAGACGTCCTGACACCTCGTGACTGACTAACTCTAGCGAGAGTTAGTCACGAGACGTCGAAGCTTAGTCGGGCATCCGACACCTCCGACACTTGCCCTAATTCCCTGGCAAAATAGGCTACATGACAACACGAACAACAGTGCATATGAGAAAGGTAAAACCCCACGCTATTTCACGCAAAAATGGAAAGTCGTAACGCAAAGCGCATGTCCATAAGCATTCAGTTGCAAAAGCAGCGCCAAAATATTGGCGGTTTTTGTGCTTCTGACTTTTCCTGCGGCTGCGCGCAAGCATGCCACAAACAGTTCACTTTCCAGAGTTACGAGAAGAACTACAAGCACAAGGAGATGCTCTCGCAGAAGGAATACGTTGCGGCGATGCTGTCCACGATCTCTGCTGCATTGGTGTTTGATGTGGAGAGTGGAAAACGCCTTGTGCCGACCCAGGGCACTCCTTTTAAATTCTGCGACAAGCCCGTGTGCTTAGTCACCTTACGCAACCTTTGGGCGATGCCCGAGTCTTCTTATTATCGATATCTGCAGCGGGTCTTGGAGGAGGGAAGTTCCCTCCCGAACACTCGTGTATTTCAGGAGCCATCAAAGCCAACACCGGATGACACTTGGCAGTACGAGGCATTTAAGGACTGGGCGGTGAGCAACTTGCTCAAAGGTCTGGCGCAAGAAATGCCTACCGATGGGTCGAAGCAGATCACCCCGATAGACTTTGCCCTGGAGTATAGTTCGTATAAGCAGAGAATGCCTCATCCTGACGCCTTGGTGAACGAGGCCAAGTTCAGGAAATATTGCCGCGACCTTTTTGCCGAGCGTGGCATAACTGTGCGTAAGAAGGTAGAAGTATCCGGGTTATGCTCGACATGCGACGGGTTTGAGGCAAGAACCAAGGAACTGCGAAGAAGCGATCCTGACCCAGCTGCTTGGGAAGAGTTGAACACGTTGAAGGTGGCTCACGCAAAGACGCACAAGTTCATGCGAGACTGCTACGATGAACGCCGGCGCGAAGGTGCTGATCCCAATGGTACTATTGACTCAATAGCCTTGGATGGGGCTGCGAATAAGAATACGATCGTACCGCATGCACCTCACGTACGCAGTTAAGCATTTGAATGAAAAGAAGCAACACTTCTTTGCCATGCATCTTCAACTGACTATCTTGCATGGCTATATGTTGCTATTTAGTCTGGCGTTTCCATGGAGTGGGGCGAAAGGCGCAAACATGATGTTAACCACGTTATGGAATCTGTTACACCTGGTCGCCACGGGGCACGCGGGCGAGCGCTATTTCAGAAAAGAGTTACATCTGCAAGTGGATGGTGGCTCGGAGAACTGGAACCGAAACGTGTTCGGGTTCTGCGCTCTTCTTGTGCATTACCGAATTTATCAACGGGTACTGTTGCACCGCCTTATGGTTGGCCATACGCACAACGATGTAGACGGCTGGTTCGGTTTGATGAAGATGTACATATTTGGAAAGGACGCCACCAAGTCAGGGCGTTGGCTCATCACGCTGCGGGAATATATCAGCTGGATCATCTCGTGGCCGGTGAGAATATTCCTGAAGCAAGTGCACGTACAGGGCTCGCAGCTGGACTTCAAAAAATGGCTCGAACCACATGTCAACTGGAAGTTGACCGGGCACGGTGGCCTGAATCGTGACAAGCACTATTTTCATTGGGAGATGGACCAGCATGGTGTCGTTCGAATGAAGTACAGGGGGGCGACCACATCCCCATGTTCCTTCCCAAAGGAGTTGACGAAGACTTGAGCAAGGGCCTGCTGGAGGTGATGCGTAGCTATCCCGATTTGGACAGCTCCCCGGAGTTAGAGGAGGTAGTGCCGGTGAAAGCAGACGAGGAGAAGAAAACCAGGGAAGCGTTTGAGCGTTTGTTGGATCATGGATACTATCGAGTGACGCGAGAGCAGCAAGATGAGCTACTTATTAGCTACTTCCCATTGCCTCAGACGAATTCTGACTATGCGAGCTGGAAGGGTCCTCAGCCCGACCCTCAGCCTTTGTTAGACTTGAGCTTGCTGCACAGCAACGCTTGGCACCAAGCACCTGCTAGGACGGTCCCTGTTGTGAAGGAAAAGGAGGATAAGGAGACCATTGCCGATGGTGTGAACGTACTGGAAAAGGATCTACCGATCAACGTGGAAGCCATAATTAAGCGATGCGTGGAACAAGCACGAATTGTACGGGATATCGAATTTTGGTGAGTACCGGCGGTCTGGTGTTTTTGTTGTTTCGAGTTTGAGATAGTAACAAGAGCTTGGCATGTGCAGGTACAACAGACGTGAAACCACGGCGACATTGTAGCATTTGAACTTGGACGTGCGCGGCAAAGCTCCTGAGCTCGCTGCCCGTCTGTTCGAAGCTACAGCGGAAGCTCGGGAAGCATACGATTTGAAGAGGAAAAGGTCCAAAGCAAGGGAAGCTGCCTCGGCAGGTGCAGCTGCGCCAGTTGCGACTGCTGGCAAAGGACGTGGGAGGGGGCGTGATGGTCACGAACCAAGCGGCAAAGGCCGAGGGCGCCCTGGAGGAAAGGGAGCTCCACGCACAGCCCTTGCAACTGCCACTAAAGGTACTGTGGCACCCGGGCCAGCAGGTGGGGACGCCGCTGTAGCTCCCGCTGCAGGGAAAGGACGTGGACAAGGGCGTGAAGGCCGCGCCCGTGGCAGCGGCAAAGGCCGAGGGCGCTCTATCTGGAGGAAAGGGAGCTGCCAGCAGTACACGAGCGGAACCAGTTTCGGCTCCAGGAAATGGCCGTGGAAGGGGGCGTTCCGATTTTTCGCATGGAGCTGCGAAGCGAGCTGCACCTTCCGCATCTATTTCACCAGGACAGCACGAACCCCCAAAATCACGCAGAACGCAGCCCGACACAGAAGCTCCAAAACGCCCTAGAGGTTCGCCTCTGGGATCATCTCCCATTCTGTCCCCACCCCTCAGGAAGACCAAGACTGCCGAGGGTTCGAAGCCCAAAGGCCCTCGCTGCCTGTTTGCAAGTAAACGAGTACAAGTGGAAGAAGCTCCGCTCATGACTGACGATCGGCCCTCCTCGGACGACGAGCTGCCGCTGGCACACCGAGCCTTCCAAAGAGTGCAGGCAAATGCATTGCAGGTCTAGTCTGATGACAGTTCAGACGAGGATGACATCCCGTTGGCACATCGAGTCTTACCAACAGACTATACCTATGACATGCTGACCGTAAAGCCTAAGACCTTCGCCGTCACAGCAATGGCGGAAACGATCCTGCTGACGAGTGCTCTTTCACGTTTCCTCTTGCACGGGGTAAGTTATCTCTACCAATGCACTACGTCGAAGTCTTGGAGCTTGATCCCGTCAAACGCATGGTGCACTGGCAATTCTGGATTCCTCGCACAGAACATCTGACAGCCACGTACGTTCAAGCAGCGGGACCTTTTGTTTCGTCCAGAAGCGTTCAGGCGTGGAGGACAGCGGCGCCGAGGTTGGCATCCGTTTAGTCCCGACGAAGTGCTAACCTGCTGGGATGAGCGCCAAAACCCACCTGCGGGTGGGATACCTGATGGGGAAGAGAAGGAAGAGTTCTTGAAAGTTGTAGTTTGATAACACTGAGTAGCTTGTTGATAACAGAGTTGCTTTCCTCATTCAGGATACTTACCTCATCGCTGTGCATGGCTGGAGGCCTACGCGACCTATGTAAATTGGGAAACCCTGAGCTGATGAAACTTTTGAGGCCTCAGTCCCTCCCACCACATGTTACCCGTGGTGGTACCCGTATTCCTTTCTGACATATTACTAACAAAGGTTATTTGTTACCTTCAGTTACTATTGCTGCGATGACTTCTTCGCCTATTTTCACAGCAAACCCTAACCCAACCGCCTGGTCGTAAGCCTAGAAAGTGGTCATCCACCTTACCTGAACTTCCCCATTTCACTTTTTTCATGAATATGGCATACTTTGTATATTATCCTGATGAATCATTGCATATCTCAGCAGATATATCATGTTTTGGTCATATTCATTGAATTACTCTAAATCGCCTAGTACGCGGGACTCCGTAAGCCACAAATCCCTTCAAAAAATATGCAAAACGGAGGGAAATCGCCATGGTGATTAGCGGGGGTAAAAATCAAAATCATATTTATGTGCTAGTTCCACGAAAAAAACCTCGAAAAAATTATACCCAAAAAATGAGAGTAAAGTGAGAGTAAACCCACTCTCATTTTTGCGAATATTCCGTTGGGGGGCCGGCTTTCATCCACATGTCGACCTTCTCAGCCAGTGTGCAGGGACAGCCGAACCTGCCGAGGGAGTGGGTGACGGTATTGTCGTGCTTGAATTTGCAGGAGCGGCAGGGGTGGCCAATTGACTTGTCATTGGGGTTGGAGGGGGTGAACTTCAGGCCTTGCCAGGTGCCAGAGGGGGTGGAGTCCTTGTTGGTGGAGCCGGAGTGCTTGAGCTTGGCCGCCTTGTAGAGGGCCTTCTCGTGCTCGAGGAAGTCAGTCCTGGTCCGCCCCGTAGTGGTGAGCGGGGCCTGGATGTGGGTGGTGTGGTAGTCCAAGGGTGCGCGCCCTTGCCCCCCTTGCCCCCCTTGCCGCTCTTCCCGCTAGGGTGCTCGTCCTTCTGCTTGGCCGCGTCAGCCGAGCCGCGCCCTCCCTCACGGACTTCCCCTGTCATGGAGGCAGCTCGGGGGCGGGATGAAGAGCCAGGGAGCTGGGAATGGTGGGCAGAGCCCTGGGTGTACCATACCTTCCCGATGGCCTCAATGAACTTCTGAAGGCCACCGGGGTAGCCAGAGGAGGTCAAGTGGTTATGCTCGTCGTAGGCACGGATGACTTCGAAGTACAGGGGG